>CM067347.1:56832664-56930164 GCA_034190875.2 Urechis unicinctus | reverse complement strand
TGTAGATTGAGTACACATTGTATACGATGAATGTTGATCATATACACATAGGATAGGTTGAGTACATAATGCATACTATCTATCAAGGTTTAGTTTGTGTACACCATATATTTTCGAATGTAGATGGCATACACACAGAAAAGCTTAAGTACCTGATGTATGCTATGTATTAAGGTGTTTCAGGTATAGTGTAGAGTGAGAACCTAATATACAACATGAATATATATGTTGTACACATAGTTGAGGTTGAGTTCATGGTGCACACTATGTATCAAGGTGTAGGTGTAGTTACATACTGTGAATTAAGTATATTGCGCACACTGGTTGTCAACCTATGCTATGTGTACAATGTTTTAATTCATATACCTCATAACAAAGTATTTGGTAACACTATGTATCAGGCTTTTGCTGGCTTAGTGCAGGGTGTGATCATATATACTATAAATGTAGATGTTGTAAAAATGATGCAGATTGAATACATGATGTATACTATGTATCTAGGTGTTATTAGTCAAGTGAAAAGTTTGTACAACATTTACATATCATAAATGTAAATGTTATACACAAAGTATAGGTTGAGAACATTATGTATGCCATATATAAATGTGTTGTAGGGTGTATAGAGCTTGTAAACCATGATTGTAGATGTTGTACACACAATATATAATTATGTACATGAGGTGTTGTACACATAGTTGAGACTGGGTACATGCTGTATGCTATGTATCAAATGAGCTGTATGCCTTATGAAGGGTATGTAAAACATATTTATTTTGAATGTACTGGCTGTGCCACATAATTCCGATTGAAAACATGATGTATGCCATGTATTAAGTTGTCGTAGGCTCTGTAAAGGACGTGAAAAACATCTACACTTTGAATGAAGATATTGTAAACATAATTGAGACTTAGTGCATGATGTTTGCTATGTATCAAGTTTTGGTTCGCTTGGTGTTAGGTTTGAACAATATATATACTCTGTTGCAAACATAGCAAAGGTTGAGAACATGATGTATGCTGTGTATCATGTTGTTGCAGGTTTAGGTGAGGGCGTGAGCAACATGTATACTATAAATGTATGTGTGGTACACATCGTGGAGACAGAGTACACTAGTAGGCTTAGTTTATGGTGTGAACAACATATATACTATGAATGTAGGCGTTGTTCTCATAGATAGGGTTGAGTGCATGATGTATGCTATGTATTAGGTTGTTTTGGGGTGCATAGACATGATTTAAGATGTTTCACACAGTATAGGTTGTGTACATGAAGTGTAATATCTATCAATGCGTTGTACACATGATGTTTAATATGAATCAAGGTGATGTAGGCATAGCGTAGATTGTATAGACATTCTATAGCTGTATTGTTGAATGTGTAATGTTGAGTAAATAATGTATACTATGTATAGGGGTGTTGTAGGTGTGGTGTAGAGTGTGTACACTGCAAGGAGTAGTTCATAAAAGCGAATGCGCTCTTTGGTTGTTTGTAACTTTACGGCTGGCAATAAACTTTACAATTAAATTTTTTTTATTTTGTATTCACCATATTGCCTTTCTAAATAGAACTCAGCTAATGAACGGAATTATTTACATTTGCTGAGGTTGAGCTGCGTGCCTCCATCTATCAGCAAGCATAAGAGCGGTAATTTAGATGTACCGCTAGCAGTGTACATATCTAACAGGCTTTGGATTGTTTAGTGTAGTACAAGGACCTATATTTACAGCTCGGGCTACTCAATGTTACGTTGAATCACTATGTTACACCGGTATCAGAAAATCACAATGGGGCCAGATACGTATCATTCGGACCATATTCGTACATGCATATATATATAAAATATATATATATATATATATATATATATATATAGATATATATATATATATATATATATATAGATATATATATATATATATATATATATATATATATATATATATATATATATATATATATATATACCATACCACACAAAACATGCACATGAACTAGACATTGTATGTTTCACCCATCAGTCGCAATCATGTAATGCAGCTACAATTAATTTTAATTTGGGGTATATGCTACCTGGACCATAGCTTTGTCAGAAATGGGGCAGATGCTACCCGAGACATGGGGTATTTGATACGCTACATATGGCTCATATGGACCTGTACATGCTTAACCAGTTTACACATGTATCCTATCCAAGATCTAATTTGTTTTGAATGGCGTTGCTATACACTAGCGGTCGAGAATTCGCTACTCATACACTGGAGTAGTTGGCATCGATATGAGGAACACGCTATTGAAAGTTGGTTTAGCGCCACGAACTCTAAAACATCGCAGCTGTCTAGCGTTAGGACATGGCAACAAGGATTTTAAGATTCATAGTAACGGGTTCATTTATGTGGTAATGATACGTAAAGTGATAAGATATCCTATAACTATGGACATGGTATTATGTCTAATAAGCATCTAGAAATATTGAATCATGTAGAATCCAAACTGCCGCACATGTCAAGTCCGGATAGCTTTAGCTCAACGTGGGCTATATGCTACCTGTGGTAATGACCACATGATTTGCTGCATAAGATATGGACGTGGAAAACTTTTTGACCTACACATGCCCCCAATCAATTTTGCTGCAGTTTAAAATTGTTAAGCTACACCCGAGGGTGAAGACACTTGGGTTGATATCAGATACATGCTACTTGAAGGGGGACTCTTACGATGAATTCATGTTGTCAAACACCTGAATTACTTTCACGCAAAATTCCCACTACAAATAAGTACCAATATATATATTATAAGGTGCAGTATATTGCTCTCTCAAAAACAGCAAAAAGACCTGAACGATGGAATTGAGATGCTTAACTTCAAGGGGGCGGAAATTTGCCACGTATATAGCGCCCTATGTCCCCGGTCGCACCTATCCTAGTTTGGCATAATCCTTGTGTGATAATGCGTACTGTTCAAGCCGCCTTTTTTGGTATTCCAGTATGCTGTACACCGTAATGTATTCATTGGAACTTATTAGTAGTGGGATAATTTCGCAAACAGGTAACCCACAATCAGCGAACATTGAACATTTTGGCTGCCTAATTGAACATCATTACTTTTACATGTGACTAAACGACATGTGAAGGTTAACATATTTGTTCCAATATAACACCCAAATATTGTCCGTAGAATTATTATCTTAAGTAACAAAAGGCTACGTGTCCTAGTTAATACTTATCCCGGGGTGGGGGAAAACGTCCATGAGTATACTTTACGCAGCACTATTTTATCTGAATTATATAGAAGTGATTATTGGTTACAATTATCTAACTCTTTTCTTGAGTATGTTGTGGCATTGTATCATAGTTTGCGTAACAAATACCAATGGCTGAGGTAAAATCTGTCGGGTTCCGACCGTACCATGGCCCAGGTAGCGTATACCCCATATTAAGAAAACTGTTTTGACCAATTGGTGGTATTTACAGCATCTAATGAATTATGTACACGCTACCGGTTTGGTATGACTTTGAATTGTTGATTCTTATAATACATAAATTGAGACAATAACGTCTCTAACATCTAAATTCATATAATACGCTACATACTATCACAAAGACATAAAGTCAGCCTTGAGGCAAGATATATGTCCATTCTCAATCGTATACAGTCCACACATGATTCCGTAATCATGACATATATGTAACTTGTTCGCCAATGTCAAAGTGTACTCCCTGTGACCATCCAGAACCTAATGCCATAATCCAATTCCAGAACTCAAAGTAGCCGTTACCTCAAACTAATTGTACCATGTTTCCCACTTCAAGGAGCTTGCATCGTGCATCATGTGTCTGAATCTTTGGATTAAAAGCCCGCCGCCCATAGGACAGTTAGACTATTCGTAGATCAGCAGAAAAGTAACGCAAAAGAGCCACGTGTAGGTCAACCTAAAATTGTGAACTGAACCAAAAACACATCCATATCAAGCGCTAATAACGAATATACGAATTTTATTTTACCATGCTTAAGGTAGCGTATTATGTTAAATCTGTTCGGATGAATAATTGTTTGAAAGTTTACTTATCGCCAATGTTCATAAACAACCAAACCAACTATCATAGCGAGCATATGTAATGTCGTGTTTGGGTGACTCTTTGAGAAGACACATCCAATCTAATGTTTGCGCATTCAACCGATAACAACGGCCATTCAGATTTGTTATTGAATTTAACGAGAGGGTCTTTTAAACACGCAACCAGGTGGCGAACACGACATGTCGACGTGATGGTACACTCTGATGATGTTTCGTACTGTATTGACATCGAAGTTTACGATACACAGAAATTATATTTCCGAACCAGGCAAATTATTTCCGAATGCACTGCATTTGGGTGTAAAACACCAGATTATGCTGCAAATCGATTCAGTCAGGTTTGTTTTATAACCATGTTACTGTATTAAACGTCTCATGCACTTTTTCAATACTTGGGTTCAATTATTACAGAAATAAGTGCATTACCATGCCTGTCCGTGAAATTTCCCGTAATGACAAGGTATCATTTACCCCGTGAGGCAATGTCGGAACCCTGCCACAAGCAATGAGTCGCAAGTACCCCACCTTCAGGTAGCATGTACCCCATGTCGGTAGCAAATACCCCATGTCTGGGTAACAAATACCCCACATTGGGGTACTTGCTACTTTACAATGGGGTATATGCTACCTAGGAGGTAGAAAATACCCCTTCACTATGGTCATCATCATCATCATCATCATCATCATCATCATTATCATTATCATCGTACACTACGAATTAGCCAGATACTTACGAGGGAATCGCTATTATGCGGTTAGATAATGTGGCAGTTGATGTCTAACGATCCTTCATTTTTACAGCAACTATCACGGGCGTGGATCAATTATAGCTGCAGCATTTGGGTATGCTGCTGTAGGCATCCCCATACGCAGCATCCTGCCATGTGATAACATGGTATATACACAACCATTTTCGTATGAGCCGGAACTAAGCTTAACACCATCATCACCATAATAATTATCATCATCCTTATTGCTACCATCATCATCATCATCATCATCATATTCTACGAATGAGCCAGTTACTCACGAGGGAATCGCTATTGTGCTGTTAAATAATGTGGCAGTTGATGTCTAACGATCCTTAATTTTTACAGCAACTATCACTGGCGAGGAAGATAGCCTAAAACTGCTAAGTTCATGAATATTTGCTAAAGCAAATGCAACACACCCCATGTCGCTATCCTTTTCCCCTTCACTCCGCCTGCAAAGTGTACTTGCTTTAAGATCGTTGTAGAACACTTCCTTATCTCCCTCAAAGATACCACAATCACAATGGTAGAATCTATAAATAATTTGCAGCATGATGCATTTGGTTGATTTTCCGGAATAAATGGTGGTACATACATACATACATACATACATACATACATACATACATACATACATACATACATACAGATACATACTACATACATACATACACATACAGACATACATACATACATACATACAGACATACATACATACATACATACATACAGACATACATACAGACATACATACATACATACATACATACATACATACATACATACACATACATACATACATACATACATACATACATACATACATACATACATACATACATACATACATACATACATACATACATACATACATACATACATACATATACATACATACATACATACATACATACATACATACATACATACATACATACATACATACATACATACATACATACATACATACATACATATACATACATACATACATACATACATACATACATACATACATACATACATACATACATACATACATACATACATACATACATACATACATACAACATACATACATACATACATACATACATACATACATACATACATACATACATACATACATACATACATACACTAACATACATACATACATACATACATACATACATACATACATATACATACATACATACATACATACATACATACATACATACATACATACATACATACATACATACATACATACATACATACATACATACATACATACATACATACATACATACATACATACATACATACATACCACATACATACATACATACATACATACATACATACATACATACATACATACATACATACATACATACATACACATACATACATACATACATATACATACATACATACATACATACATACATACATACATACATACATACATACATACATACATACATACATACATATACATACATACATACATACATACATACATACATACAATACATACATAACATACATACATACATACATACATACATACATACATACATACATACATACATACATACATACATACATACATACATACATACATACATACATACATACATACATACATACATACATACATACATACATACATACATACATACATCAAACATACATACATACATGCATACATACATACATACATACATACATACATACATACATACATACATACATACATACATACATACATACATACATACATACATACATACATACATACATACATACATACATACATACATACATACATACATACATACATACATACATACATACATACATACATACATACATACATACATACATACATACATACATACATACATACATACATACATACATACATACATACATACATACATACATACTACATAACACATACATACATACATACATACATACACATACATACATACATACATACATACATACATACATACATACATACATACATACATACATACATACATACATACATACATACATACATACATACATACATACATACATACATACATACATACATACATACATACATACATACATACATGCACATGCACATACATACATACATACATACATACATACATACATACATACATACATACATACATACATACATACATACATACATACATACATACATACATACATACATACATACATACATACATACATACATACATACATACATACATACATACATACATACATACATACATACATACATACATACATACATACATACATACATACATACATACATACATACATTCATACATACATAGTGACCTCTACCAGTACTCGGGTTCAGTTATTAACCCGTGCGGAAGTTCCCCCTGTGTTAGTGGGGTGTGTGTTGATCATCTGAACGCGTATACACGCAGCTGCACGGGCTCCGGCTTCATGGGGGATCATTGTCAGAACCGCGAGTCTAGCAGCAGCAGCAGCGTGTTTTCCATCAGGAGCCTTATTGCGATACTTGGAATAGGTATACTATGCTACTTTAGATTTCTGTTAGCTATGCTAAACAAAACCTAATTACGAGATTGGAAATTCGTAAGCTTGGCTCAACAAAACCTCTTAAGTACAATCGTTCAGCAAGTTATGATCACAAATGATGTCTGTTTGGACATTAAGCATTTCAGTATTATATTATTAGTTTTCAGTATTGCATTATTACTTTCAGAACTATATTAAATACATTCACTATTATACTATTACTTTCAGTACTATATTGTTACTTCAGTATCATATTAATAATTTCAGTATTATATTATTACTTTCAGTAACATATGAATACTTTTCAGTGTTATATTATTATTTTCAGTATTCCATTATTACTTTTCCGTATTATATTATTACTTTAATGATATATTATTACTTTCAGTTATATATTATTACTTTCAGTATCATATTATTACTTTCAGTATTATATTATTACTTTCAGTATTATATTATTACTTTCAGTATTATATTATTACTTTCAGTATCATATTATTACTTTCAGTATTATATTATTACTTTCAGTATTATATTATTACTTTCAGTATTATATTATTACTTTCAGTATCATATTATTACTTTCAGTATTATATTATTACTTTCAGTATTATATTATTACTTTCAGTATCATATTATTACTTTCATTATTATATTATTACATATATTATTGTATTATCATTTTCGGAAATCAACGAATGCGCTTCTATTCTGTGCCACAACGGAGCTACCTGTACAAAAAACAGAGTTAGTTTGCAGTTACGCCCCCGGTTATACGGTGGTCTTTCTGAAAATTGTAATGTACCTAATCATATTTCCCTGATGGCTGCAATTAATGACCAACAAAATTGATTAATTGGTGTTGTGATTTTATTTGGTTGCTGAGATGGATGAATGCTTAAGTCAGCCATGAATGAACGAAGGTCGATGCCTGGATCAAATCGACTTATATTTGTGTATAGGCTGAGCTGGGTACACGGGGGTGAACTGTGAGACAGGTCGGTTTTTTATGCATCTTTCCTTATAACACATATACATCCGATTGGAAATATATTTCATGATCGCCATCAAGCATTTTCCATGCGAATATTAATCATTATGATCGAATGGCCAAGATTTGTCTAATAACCATACAGATTAGATAAGCTTGGGATATATTCCATTTATGCTTAGATGTGGACAAATGTACCTTGGATCCCTGTATAAATGGGGGCCTCTTTTGATCTTATGGACAATTAAATCTGTGATTGTCCCAATAGATTTGAAGGATACAACTGCGAAACCAGTAATTCTTCGTTTCTTAAGATTTGTTGGCCATAGTTGGAAGCGTCTGGATATCATTGCTAGGGAGTTGTTGAGCCGCAATAACGATTACCAGGGTAGAACATGGTGATACGGTCAAAACCATCAATATCCCTGATTGTGGCAACGTTGACTGTGGCAATGAAGAATATGAGGACGGGATCAATGATAACACATGCGTGTGCGAGCGAGCCTCGCGCTGTGTATGGCGCGAACAATACACTATGACACATCGCACCTGTCAATGCTCGCATTCTCCGTTAATAAGATATGTCGAGTCGATGTTATTAACATACCATGATAAGGCCACAACTATCACTTAGTCGAAAGATGATCAGTTTAATGCTTAACTCTTTTCCCATGCCTGGAGTCAAGTAGCGAATTTACGTCCGTCTGTTTCCACCTTAATCTCCTCCTATCCGATGATGCCATGATTTGTCCGTGCTCCTATTATAATGTCTATAAACAAAGTATTGACAACAGCACCACTTAACGCATAGTTACTCTCTGTCGTAAGTTAATGAGTGAATAGCACGTCGATCGTCGGGTGGCGCTACCATAAAATCAACAAAAACACATGGAATGATTATCCAACTTCTTGGAGATCTGCGCCTTGGGGCCTATGTTGAAAAAAACTATCAATCGCCCATAGTGTCGATTTTTTTCCGTGCTGTATGATTTCTCATTTCAGGTACTAATGGTTGTCACATATCGAAGGGGTTAAGAGAGGCAGTGCAAGTGGTGGTGCCATAGAAATAAACACAACCATCAGACAAATCTCATGGCCGTTTGACCAACGTTGCGTGTTTTGTCATCGAAGTGTTGGTTGCAAATTATGGGTGATTTATAATGCAGATAACTACAGCGCACAAAACTTTATGTGGGGTTATTTGTTTTAAAAGATGTGTTTACGAGACGCTATTTCAATCTCGTTTAGAACGACTGTTCACAGAACGCCTATCATCCAAGTAATTCTATTTACAACTGTAGAGCTGCGTTATTTGTATGACTTCTAAGTCGATTATATTTTTACTTTTATCCTTGGACACTATTTAATTATCCTAACCCCAACCTACGATCGCGTATCGTTACCTATGCTTCCCCAACACAATATATTGAGGTGACACAGTTTTCCACATTCATTCCCCCATTCATCGCTCCTTCACTGACCCCACACCGCAAATTACGACTTATTACGCCTGATAGAGCGCCTCCCAGTTCATGACACCTGCCGACCCCGTAGTGGTTGTCGTGGCCCGCCTTCAATCTAACATTCGCACAAAACTCGCACGACTCGTCATGTAATTTTCATACGAGCATTAGATTAGTTACCAATAAATGATAAAGCTTGCGAAATGTTATTAAATATCTTCAGCTACTATGGAAGGCGGAGGGGGTCCCTGTTCGGCATCCACTGCAATTAACCCGGGTACGAACTGATGTTAGTTCTACATAGAACGGTATAATCATTTCGTATTCTAGCGAGATAATTAACCACGTTATCCAGATGTGTCATGTCATATACAGTTTTCGGACCTTGAAAACCGTTAGAGCGTCATGATCGTCCTCTTTGATATAAAGAGATACTCCTCAGTGACAGGACCAATAGTTGAGAATCGATTAGAAAGGGCTGCTAACGCCGGTCATTTGGTATCTTATCTGGCGAGGCTGGAATTTACCATATCGTTGTGGTACATTTATGTGTTTACCGAGAGGAACCGCGTCTATCCGTCCGTTAGTGACGAGAAAACGTACAACTGACGGTGAGAAACAGCCGCCTTTTGATTCAACAACTCGCGCGACGACCGCTTCTACTCATAGTTAACCTGCGACGGGATTGGAGATTTAATGTAAAGTCTAAACACATTTCCTGCAAAACCTTCCAATCTAAGGGAGTAATTGTTCTCGTCTAATTTTTGAGAAGACCATGGAGCCAATCATTGTGAAACTAAGACGTTCTTGGAAACGGAATCCCTTACCAACATTCTCCTGAAGAAGCAGACCACGTGTCTATATTTAATAACTCTGGCCATTATAGATACTCTGATGCTGGACATAGGACTGGTGCATTTCATATTTCAAGTTTTGAATGTTAGCGCCTCTCATGTAATAGCCTGCCGACTTCGTCATCTACTTTCTCTCTCAGTTCGATGCATGGATCCTAGTTAGCATCGCTATAGAATGGCTAGCTGCCGCTCAGGATAAGCGCTCGACACACACCTCGGAGGATCGGTGTCGGCATCTTGGTAACGGTTGGGTGACTCCGCTCACAGGGCCCCGTCATCATTTGGGGTAATCAGTCGTATATTGGGGATATCAATGGGACCGCCCTGCGAAAATGCGCTACTTCTGAGACGCTATCGATGCACATAGAGCATGGGGCAGATCGTGTCATGCAACCGTTGCTGCCTTCCGTCACCAAGCTGTCGACGTCACTGGCAATCCACATCAGTCTTTTTAGGACCAAGCGCCAGCGAATGCTTCAGTCTACAAGTACCTCCTTCGTCAATACGAACCTTATTCTCTATACGCTTTGTCCATAAACTTCCCCCTTTTCTCTGCATCAGTATATCTTACGACCACTGATAGCAGCACCCAATTCCTGATATCAGCGCTGGAAATTTCTAATTTGCTTTTCTATATGAATCCCGTTGTCAACTACTAGTTCTACTACCAATACATCAAGTTGGTCACATCATCTCTATCCACTGGTGATATTGGCACTCGTTTATTGCCTTTACAGAAAGCGTTTGTGAACTTCCTTGGATATCGTTAATCTTCAATTGCAATAGTGAGGATTCAAGTTGTATCGAAGCGCATGATTCTACCTTGTAATTTTCCGTGGCTTCGCTGATGTTCATGATAATGACGCCGATGAAGACATTGGTTTAGATAAAGTGACCGAAGAAGATAAAGGCGATGGTATAAACCCGACCAATGGACAGTTCTTTAATCTTCAGTCGGTTTGCAAGTAGTCCAACCGTCCACCTTCGCAGAATTGTATCAAAGATACGTCTATCGTCTCATGATAAATAAAATACCAATAAGCGTATTATTGATCTTTGAGTCCCGACCATTATTCTTTGGTGGTCAACGCTATGAGCGAAGGATATTACTAGCACCAGGAAATCAAATGAGTTGTTAGTACTACTCCAGTAATTTTTGGGCTCGGCGTAGAATGTGAGGATAAATTCTGCCGATTATATGGCCGTGAAAGTATATTCGCATGATTTGTAGAACGCAGTGCCTCATTTCGTTTTAATAGACTCCACTGTCTCAAACACAATGATAAGAGCATTGACGTCAGGATGTCAGCTAATTGTCGGAATCTGGTACACACAGTTCGTTGCTATTACAGCAAACAATTAATAAGAAACAAAAACACATGGGTGGCATAGGAAAACAGCATAGCTATTGAACTCTATAGAGCATTTCTTCTGTTCTTACGAGTAACCCATGTCAAGTACTTTATTACATATGTGAATATATATACATGTATATATGTGTGTATATATATTCAAATATATAAGGTATTTATATAAACACATATATGTAGATGCAAATATATACATATATATATAAAAACATATATATATATATGTATTATCAGTTTACACTTAGCGTTAAATAGATAGATATATAGTATATATATATATATAATTATATAAAAAATTACATATGCATATAGAGATATATTCAATTACACATACATAAATATACAAATATAGATACATATTTATATATGCATATATATATTTAGATATATGAATATATATGTTCAAATATACATATGTAAATATATATATATGTATATACCCATCTATGTACAAATGTATTCATATATATTCATATATTAATATATTCATATATATATATATATATATATATATATATATATATATAAATATATGTATATATATATATATACATATGTATATATATATATATATATATATATGTAAATATATATACATATTTTTAGATAAATATATATATATACATATATGTATAAATACATACGTAACATGCGTATATATTTATACATACACATATAAGTATTCGTATGTATATATGACAACAGCAACACTGTTTGTCGACCACGAAGATTTTCATATAACGTTTTGAGAGGCCAATAAGTTAGTGCATAAGGAAGGAGTGGTAAGATTAAGTCTATTGCGAAAATAATCAGCGCATCTAAACAAAAACAAACATGATCTATCAACTGATATTAATTGCCATAGTCCTTGCGCAGCAAATGTAGAGCATAACGCATTGAATTAATGCTCTGCCTAAAAACGTTATGACAGCTACGCTTTGCGCTGAAACAGCGAGATCAGTCGAACAATCAGACTCCTTTGTCATCAAAGAAAATGTCCAAACTGGGAATACATTCTATGAACTAATAACCCACGAGAAAGATATGTCTGTGGTGAACAGATCAGATCTGATACGAATGAATGTAGCCAGGTGGGTAGCGACATTTACAAGACTCTTTTGGTTTATCCTCAAATATGGTATGAATGCAGTAGACCCCTTGTGTCAAAGCTCAAACTGAATTATCTTCGCTAGAAAAAACATGTTTTTATAGGTGTTCAGTGCGCAGTCTGTTACTGTGTCGAATACGTTCTCTGTTTACACTGATCTATTGATGTTTGTTATGCTCAAACACATAATGCAGTACTTTCCTTAACCACTGGAGAACATTATATATAGGACTCGGACTCGTGTTTACTTCAACCACTTGAAGAAGACGCG
The DNA here is from genome assembly GCA_034190875.2 of Urechis unicinctus. Classification (NCBI taxonomy): domain Eukaryota; kingdom Metazoa; phylum Annelida; class Polychaeta; order Xenopneusta; family Urechidae; genus Urechis; species Urechis unicinctus. The sequence goes on along the minus strand of CM067347.1, from coordinate 56,916,708 downwards.
TACCTGTCCAAAAAGTCTTGCCAAATCCAGACAAGGGGTAAAGGGCAAACATCGATAAGTAAAGCTACAAGGGGAGAACAAATACAATACGCGACAGTGTCGATACACGGGGGCAACTCTCAAAGCTTACATTGACAGTTCGTCATTTGTAATCTGTATTGCGTTTTCTGCTACTTGCCACATTGAGCATCCCATTCGTTCTTTATCTACGCCACAACAAAAGGCAAACTGAAATGTAATCCATGGAGACATTTAATCTTTTCTCAGAAAATTGAATTAGTATAAATCTCGCTTACATACACAGGTACACGATTGACAAGGACAATTAAGAAATGTGATTTAGCGACCTCATATTTCACCAAGCCCCACCTGATAGAACCCAGCAAAGATCAATGTGCTCGGGAAAAAAATGCTGTGTCCTCAAGTTACCCACAAGTGGGGTGAATTATCGGCCAATGAAAAAGTTGTTCAACATCAAGCTACCTGGGTAGTGACAGGGTCCATCGAAGATGAATGAGCTTCATTGTCATTAAACTGGTGTCTGTCTTAGTTTAACTCCTCACCCCGGATATAATTGTCTGGACCACGTCCCCAATTAGTCACATTACAGCCCAAACAACGGGGAGAATAATGTGGGAATGTGTATATGTGCCTTACACATATGTAACCAATAATCTATGTGTGTGTGTGGGGGGGGGGGGGGGGGGGGGGGGTGTACGGATATGTGAATATGTTATCTACACAGTTAACTCCTGATGATCCTCTTCCAAACCTAACAGCACAAATATACATCATTTATTAAGTCATAATTTTCGTTGCCGTCGATCAGTTGCTTTATCGTTGTCTTGTCACCACTATGCAATTGTCTCGGTGACCTGAAGTTGATGATTCGGTCGGATCAAGTGATTTTTCCAAAATGGAGGCCAGTCGTTCATTGTAGTAATGGGTTTTTCTGCTGGTATTCTGCAAACTCGGTTGAAGAAGCGTCGATTTAGGTGTTTTAATTATCCTCAGACATAGAACTTCATTAACGGGCAAACTGTGTAGAACATGTGTGAGCGCCGAGAGTCGATTTAGTTTCGCTCTTTATTTTGGCTGTTTTATTACACTGTGAAATCATCATAATCTCTCATTAACAGAATTGAATTCGATATGATGGTATAATGAAGTAGCAAACAAATATCATTATTCCTCACAATTGTTCACAGGGTAACACTATTCTTATGCGATTGTCGTCAAAATGTTTTACAATAGCAGTTGCTCCTGTACGTCAATGCTCAAGCTCGATAAACTGTCAAAACGCAGCAGCAAAATACATGATTTCATTTGCTATTGGCCAGATAGCAGAACCTGACACAAGCTGCGATTGCATCCCGAGCACAATTCGGTGCCTGATTGGCTTATTTACCCACTTGCCTGCTCGTAAATGCTGCGTTCCGTTTTAACACGGGTAGGGTCACAACTGAACTTGGTCATTTGTAGAAAAATAACTTCATCGCCGATTTATAATTTCTAATCTTTTGCATAATTATGTGGATACCAGACCAAAAACTTATCTCCTCTGTTAACATCCTGAAAGTCAGTTAACACCTCGTTGAACATTATTGGTTTACACAACTCGATATACCCCGCGTTTTAATCGTATTGAGTGACCCCGTTAAAGAACATCGCTGCAGACGATAACCGAGTCTCCGAGGCTGTGACGAAAATGTTGGCAAGATTACGGGAAATACCAGCAGTTTGAAAACGGATCATCGAACGTCGAATGCTTGATTATCGAAAACTCTTTATACGAATGTATGATATTCCTGGATAAAAACCAAGATTTTGAGTGTGAATGAGGTGGAGAAGAAGCAGCTCCAGCAATCCATTTAACAACTTGTAGATATGGATAGATGCAGTGGCTCGGTTCTAAAACGCTTGGCATCGGGAACCGAACACATATGAGCAAGATGCTATATTTGAATCTCACACAAATCGCATGTCTTTGAGCAACTGGTAAGGTTTTGGTGCTCGAACACACTAGGAAGTACTTGAATAACTCATTTCTTTTGTGGTGCCTTCCACTTGTATTATACTGCGTCTATCTTTATGGATACTTCACACACGAAGGAGCCACATAGCAGACACAAATGGCGTGCAATGGCCCAGCTACCGTTCAAAGTGTAAAGATCTCTTATCGTAAACTAAACATCGATATGCTGTGCTACAACTGGGTGAAATAATCAATACGCCACAATGACAATCAGTGCATGCGACATTCAAAGAATACATAGATAACTGCAATGTGAAATGCGTTGTCGGCGAATTGCTACATTGTTCATCCTTGTCTTTTTAACCTAAACCAACACTAAAGATAGCCGCGAACGACGGTAATATAAATATATACCGTCGTGACTGAAGATGTGTGGGTCGTGTGGAAAGTGTTTTTATATCACGACTCCGGGGCTACTACCAAGTTGTGTACTTACGTAAATATTTATGTCGACAAATGAGATGAATATCCGCTTAAACGGATTATTTTGGTTATCCACTGTCTCGTTATTATTTAGCAATAGTCGAATATACTTTTAGAATCACAACTTTCATTCGCGGCAGCCCCAGTTTTGGAGATATGACGTCACATTACGAAGTTCCAGTTTCACTCGCCATGTGGCTGCAGGTCCCGGTGGAGGGGGCACTTAAGTATATAGAGGTAGTATACATGTGTCGGAGTAGGTTTTTTTCGGCCTCCCGACGGGTTTTGTTGACCTCATACTTGTAAGATGGGGTATGCTCTTGCCATTTTTACCTTGTATGACGGGTACAGGTTTTTGAGATCCCCGGGCACACCCCTACGCAGGTCAAGGCCAAGTGCCCCCTCCAGACTGCGGGAATCAATAAGTGTTATCTTTTTTAAATGTCAATGTGATATTGTTAAATACATATCGCCCTTCAAAGTAGATATTTCCAAAAGATAATCATTGACAAAATGACACATATACTTAAATAATAAAATTCAGAAAGAAAAAGTTCGCTTGCGAAGAACCTTGTCTGCGCATGCGCGCAGAAACCGTTCTTGTCGTTCAAAATAAACATGAACTTTTCAGAATTTGTGTGGCCGGATTAAATCGCCCTTGACGAAATCTCACCCGTAAACTAACTCAACTTGTTAATAAACATTCATTTATGTGAAAAATTATTCTTCATATGTACATTTGTGTAATTATCGTGTATAATTGGAACTCATGTATCGTTCACGCGCATTCGGTTACGATCTTTGCACGACGTTAATAAACGTCGTGCACGGCTACACTAAAGATAAACTAAAGTGAATCGAATTGTGACGTTTGATGTTTTGTCAGCAACTTTTTTAGGTAAAAGTGTCCGCGTTAGGTTAACGAAATATGTGATACAATTTTCACACACTCTGTCCCCAAGGAGTCATATTCCACTTCAAACAAGAGGAGAATAATGTGGTAATGTATGTAAGGTACACCTTGATTGATAAACACCTACCTACCTATTTGCTACCTACCGACTTTCCGTCATAACTATCTTCCAAGTTTTCAACATTCCCATTTTCTCCACCTGCCCATCTACTATTTCCCATGAGGTGCAACATTCCAATCAGAACTGTATAATTATTTTTAAGGGACAAATACTCGTTATTTATTGATTCATTGTTTTGGATGTTGGTGATAAATTCCAATAAAACTTAGAATGTAACAACTACGCAATGGTCTCGGTGACCTGTAGTTCTTCATACGCGTTATTGTCCTTGTTGTTATGGTGATGGAGACCCATATATGACGCGTCTTCATCGACCGTATCAAAGGGCAGCTTCATAGGGACGTCAATGCAGACTGCGTCATCTGTACAGAGGAAACTTAATGGATGCATCTGGTATTTGATTCGAGAGAAGTAATGGCATCGACTTTGTAGTGAGAGCATAGTTGTTAATGTATCATTTAATTAGATGTTGTCGGCTGGTAGCCATTATAGACATGCTGGTAACGTCCTCATATGTACCATACTCTGTAACAGGTTTAATCCATATGGCTTTGAGATGCTAAATGGCCAGGTCTATTAACTGCTTTTGATAAAATGTGGTTGCGATCATGTAATCTGGTAATCAACGAGTCTTTATGTGCTGTGCTTGCAGATAACACTGCGTGGTCACGTGGCCCCTCGTCAATGTCCTCATACTGTACTAGATTCATACAAAACACAAATAATTAGCTGTTTTCAAAATGAAAAAAAATCCATCTACATATACATATCAACTGAGAACTAATTGATATTGTCTGTAATAAATGTGAAAATGGAAGAAGTTACCTTGATCATGACGGAAGCCTTTATTGTTGTCACTATAATTATGTCTGTAAGACAATAGCAATTCGTGATCTTAATATGGATGATAACCATCACATATAAGTTGTGTAAATGAATACGTAAACGTTACCTCTTTGAACTGTGATCGTCGCTATCTGTACAGAACAAAATATGAAGCGTTTGATCTTATTCCCAATAACAACAAAAACAGTGAAATTGATTGTGGATTATCGACAGCAGGCCATGCAAGATATGTTGTCCTGCATAATCAACAGCGTATCGATAACTAGCGCATATTCGTCCTAACAATTAATCTGCCGTGCAACCGTACTATTCAACGAAACAATTGTAGAAGAGATATGCCACCTTTAGTTGCCTTTTTGCGATAGAAGAGGAATCCACATGTCACCAATGCTGCGACAGCCACCACAGCCAGTACAATACCCACCACAAGTCCTATGTCCACACCATAAGGTGATAGAGTGGGGACGTCCCGAATAGCGTTATCATCATCTGTATTACTTTGCCCACCCAATCCTGGCTCATACGCCCACAGGTTGAATCTATTATAGGAATATTCGTCGAATGTCTCGCCCTCTTTAACTTCATAAATGTGGGTTCCTACATCAGGCGGGATGTTTGTAGCTAATTCTCGCCAGGTAGCTTTAACATCCCTACGTGACCTCTGTGTTGTGACGTCACAATCCTCCGCTGAGCAGTGAACCAGAGTGAGATGACTGGGCTCTCTGGCCTCAACAACCCAGGTTACTGTTACACGAGTTGCCGAGAAGATAAGATCTACAATCTTGATCACAGGGGCGACTGAGGAGCAGAAGGAAAACTACAGATACAGTTGGCATCATGAAGACGATCTCTCATTAATATAACATTCAGCAGCTATCGTGCGAGCAATATTTTACATTGAGTAAAATATAAATACTCGTGACCGATAGGTCATTACAAAAGGGTTGTAATGATGCTTTATAATGTCAACCTAGATAGCGATTTAGAGTAGTAAACCCTATATTCCAATATTTATTCAATAGTACAACCTTTGGTGGAATAATTCATGGCAGCCACTGAGCTCCTGTTGTTGCCACGGTGAGAATTCTCGGCGTGAAGCTGTAGTTGATAAGTTGTGTTTGCCTCCAGGTCACTCAGACTCCTACTGATGACGTCATCATCATCCGGGTCCTTTATCTTCTCACACGACGGGTGTATGTCATGCACTACGTAGCACAGCGTGAACGTCTGACTGTCATAGCCGCCTGTGGAGCCGGGCTGCCAGGACACATTGAGGATTCTGGACGTAGAACCATCCGTTTGGAACATACGCGGAGTCTGAGGAGCGCCATATTGCATTAAAATTAAATCAAACCGCCGAGTATTGCTCTCACTCAGTATTATGTTGGCCACTTGATACGTATAGTTTCCGAAGTCCTCCAACTGAACATCTGTCAGTGTCAGGTTGCGTCCGTCATCAGTGATGCTGATATTGTCTCTCACCGGCTCCCCGTTCATATACCACGTGATGTTCCTCCGGGGTTCCATACACACGTCACAGAGGAGTGTGAAGTTATTCCTGGGAGAAGTGTAGTGTGTAGGACGGGATACAGGGCCCGCCCAGTGAGCAGGGTCTAGGAGTCGAAGTTAGTACACAAGCGGACGTCAACGCGTGTGCAATAATAACCTCAAATATGACCATCACAGTGACAATATATATAACTTATTTTCAAATTCTTGCCAATCGCAATGGCAGCAATCGCAAGATGCCAAATCTGTTTAAGTGTAGTATACGGGACACGACGAGTTAAGCTTAAATACTGCAGACTTACATTGTGTGATTAACTGCATGGTAGGAGATCTGATGGATACCCTGCGCGGGTGGTAGGCCTCACACTGGTACAGACCGTCATACTTTGTTCCGACGAAGTTGGGACCTCCAACCACCACGGAGGTCATAGGAATAGTCACCTTCGACGTGTTCTTTTTGTATTAAAAAGTCTACGTCGCTTACTTTCACTTCGTTCATATACCACGTGAATGTTATTTCTGGCTTCCCAGCACCCAGGCACCGTATCGTGGTGTCCGAGTCGTCGTAGAGAATCACAAGCGCGTCGTCGTTCTGTGGAGTAGTATAGGTAATGGTGGTTCGAGTCCACACCTCCAAATAGAGACCCAACCCACCAACGATAAGGAATCCCCACACTTCAGAGTATCATTTACCCACTTCGACTATTCCTTTCGGGTCCTAAGGTCTCAAGGGCTGCCTATAGCTGGCCAAGGATTAAAGCTGCTACCTTATCAGTAGGTTGTGAGTCGCAGGGTTAGGAGCAGCCATGACTCACAACGTAATTGCAGGGGAACCGCCATTACCTATACTACTAAAACTTTGACCCTCTCAGCAGGCCATGAGTCGCAAGGGAAGGGGCAGCCATGAGTCACAGGGTACAAATGACACAAAATCAAGTTGCAACGAAATCGACGGGTTAGGGAGCCACGAGACGCAGGGCACAAGGAACCACCGGCCACTAGTCATAGGTGGGTATTTCGATGTGACTTGATTTTGTGTCATTTGAACCCCCTTTTAGACTAATAAAACATTAGAGTAATGACGCCCCACCACATACGCGCGAAACAGGCTCAAGCCGACTATGCTGAAATCCACGGCCAGGCCCTGCCACCCTATCCACGGACGAAGGTCGCCCTCGCGGCACTCATAAAGAAAAACGCCTTCGACAGGACGTACAAGGAGATGTACACAAGAATTACAACCATGGCAGACCGTGACCCTCAGCCGCCGACTCCATCCCCCCGACTCTTGTCTGAAGTGGCAAAAGCACCGGCCCCACACCCCAGGCCCGCCTCTAGGAAACCACTCCCCCACGTAAGGCTGGTCCCAGTTCCCCGAACAAGCCTCAGACCAGTTCCCACTCCCCGCCTCAGGAGAACCAAGCGGGCCATCAGCAACCAACTGCAAGGCTGGGTCATGAATATTCCCAAGATTCACCCCTACGCCCCAGACCTCCTGACCTTTCCGAAAGGCGTGAAACCCTAGGTTCGTGAAGTTCTGGCAGAGGAGCGGAACCAGCTAGGCGGCCTCAAGAACCAGTTCGCAATCAAGGTAAGCCTCTACAAGACCGATAAAGATGGTGTCACGGAGTATAATGAACCAGTCCTACGAAATAAGCAGCAGGTGATTCTAGACCCAGAAGACATTGACCCTACGATGGACCAAGCCGCCCACCCAAATCAGGAGATGCTGGAGAAGTGGGTTAACCAATATTCTGGATGGGTGTTTGAAGTAGTAAAAACCATCTGGATCGACATCGCCAAGTATCAACCACTCAAAGGCGGCTCCTACCTCCCCCTACCGCCAGCACTGGCAAACAAAGGGTCCATCATAAACGTAAAGAACTGGGACGACTTCTGCATTCTATGGTCAATCATCTCAGCTCTCTACCCAGTCGCCAAACACCCACAACGACCATCAAAATACAACATTCAGTGGCTCCTATATAAGCTAAAAGACTCAGGTGTGGGGTATCCAACCCCCGTCTCCCACGCCGAAAAAATCAAAAAGGCTCTTGACCTAGGCCTGAATATATTTGGCTGGGATTGGGAAGCTGTCATGGTCCACCGGATCAGCACGCACCCGGCAACTGTATAAACCTCTTGCTGATCGAGAAGGATGAAGTATACCATTACACCTGGATTAAAAACCTAGACCGCCTACTCTACGACCAGACGAAACACGAGTGCCGCAAATTCTTCTGCGAACGCTGCCTCCAAGGCTACACCACATTGGCCCTACTCCAAGCCCACAAGCCAGAGTGTGCAGGGGACAGCCAAACAGCCGTGCGGGTAGACATGCCAGAGGAGGGGAAAAACATCCTATCATTCCGGAACTGGCAAGGCAACTCCCGGCCCCCTACATCATCTACACAGACTTCGAGGCGCTCACAGTAAAGCTCCCAGGGCCAGCACTCAATCCAGAAAAGAGCAACACCCAGAAGACCCAAGCACCTCATGTATTACTTCTACTACAACACAATGGCTTCTACTACAACACCATGTCCCAGTATGGCCGCGGGGTCAACCTACTCTATACCGACACTGACTCCCTCCTCCTGGAGATCCGCACACCAGACATCTACACCGACATGAAAAAAGACAGTGACCTATTCGACACCAGCAACTACGACCTGGCCCATCCGCTCCACAGCAACGAGAACAAGAATGTTCTGGGAAAGATGAAGGACGAGTGCAGCGGTGTACCCATCAAGGAGTATGTAGGCCTGCGCCCAAAGATGTACTCCATCCTGATGTCGACCCGGGAGGAAATCAAGAAAGCAAAGGGCGTAAAAAGGTAGTGGTCAAGAAACACCTGCGCCACGCCCAATACCTTGAATCGCTGTTCGACCAGAAGCGGTTCCGCCATGGGATGAACATGCTCCAAAGTGACAGTCACAAGATATATGGGCTGCACGTCAACAAAGTGTCTCTATCCCCCTTTGATACAAAGCAAAGGATAGCTCCGTGTGGCATACACACCCTGACCTATGGGCATAGCCGCACCCAGGCCTACCACCCAGTGTAGACCGCCGGCAGACGGGGTGTATCGTATTCAACTGTGGGTGTATCCACACCTTCCACCTACGACCGGCCAATAAGGGATGATGGTGAACTTCCCGCATCACTGTTGGACACCTTTCCCTCACCCTCTTCCCCCTACGCAATCAGGAGGTCATCCACCATGTGGGAGCGGCACCCCCACTCCCCCCCCCCACCCGGCCACTCTCCCACCTGTTACAATGGGACATTGGGATGGATCGGTCTATACCACCAGAAGGCAGACTCATTATAGGCGCTGTCAATGATTATTACGATGCATTGGCTGAAAAAGGCCACATGCCAACCCTCGGCCGCGATTATACAAAGTTTGAACTTGTTAGAGGACAGTTACGCTTGAAGGACTACCCTGACTTAAGTATTACAAATTCTCGTACCAAAAAACTGCTTTCACTTGGAACAATAACTAGATCTAGAGGGGGCATAAGGCTGTCCGTGGTGGTTTGGGGTTCACTGAGTGGTCCTCACAAGCGGTGTCACGAAAGGCAGCAAAAACACTCCAAGGCGTTGACCAAGCAGCTGCTAAAGACGCAGAGAATTTAGAAATGAGCAGCCCTGAAGAGCAAGGTGGTGTGGAAGAAACAAGCTTCATAGAGGACGTTCATAACACCATCCAAGACCTAGGTACACAAACAGAAAACGAACTACCACTAAGAGAGCTTATAGGGCTTGATAAGGCTATGCAGACCCAGAGGTGTGAGCTGGTCAACAACCTAGCTAAGATAACTGAGATAGAAAGGGATATAGATCGACGGAAAGCTAAAATGGCAAGCCTGGAGGAGGCAGGGAGGGAAGGAGATCCAGCATGGAAATTGCAGAGCTGAAGGACCTGCGGCGTGTCCGTGTTGAGGCTGCCTCTGTAAACCAAGAAAGTCTGCGAACCCAAATTAACCGCATCAGGGAAACGACCAACAGACTTTTTAACGAGGACACAACGCTAGGTGAGCGTGTACACACTCTGTTCCGAGAGCAGGGTATGACAATCGCCTCCATACTCACTGCAATTGGATTGGCAATCTCGACCCTGGTAGTAGCTTTGACGGGCGGAGGGAGCACTAGTCCAACCCCTGCACTAGCTGATAAGTCCATTTTAAAGGAATGGATTAAAAAAAAGCTGAACTCCTTGGCAAACGTCCTGAAGGGCCTAGCCGGTAAGGCAGCAGCTGCCCTTCCAGGAATTATTGGCTCAATCGTATCATGGATGCTTAAGTCAGCTGCAAAGGTGGCTGGTTGGATGGCAGAACATGTGTGGGCCGCACCTGTGGCGGTGGGGGGAGTTATCCTCCTGATACTCTGTGACTTACTACGTAGCAAACCAACCCACAGCTAAGCCTATAGCGATTCCGCCTACAATAAGAGCGGTTTTCTCATCCTCGTGCGCCCCACGCAGACCGGTCTCGGCGATAGGGGCCGGCCCTAGAGAGGGGAGTTCCATATCTGTATCTGTATCTGGCGGAGGGTCAAAGCTTCCTCTATCTGGAACCACCGGAACCAAATTGACATCAGCATTGCTGCCGATCTGCTGCTCCTCAGTTGCGATAGTAATCAGATTGTTGTACCCAGCAACGTTTCCAATGGCTAGGCTCATATCAGATGGAGCCATGTACATGCCCGTTCCAAACACATAAGAGTCTGCGCCTGAGCACTAACAATGGCCCAGACATAGGTCGTAATGCTGTCGTTAATTCGCTCAACGCCGGTCTGCGTAAAGCCCTCAGACGTGTCCAGTATGAAGGTACTCCAGGCCTCATCTGCTTCAGGTTCCTGTGCTATATGTGGAACAGCACCCATTTTGTCCTGAAAGGATTGTAGGTTACTCGCGTGGGCAAAACCTGGCTTTGTATCCTTTTCCGCCTCAAAGTCCATCTGTGTAGGGTCATAACGAACGTTTCGACCAGCAACCTTGACGACACTCCAGTAACCATACGCATCATACGGTTGCCTTCTGTCGCCAGTCTGTGTTTGGTTGAACACCAAAGTTAGTGCATAGTCTCTCATATGCACTCTTGTCATAAGTATTGTTATAGGGGTGATAGGCATGATCCTGAGGTAGAGGCACTTGCAGTTCTGCTAATAGGCGACGCACTGTGTAATAAAGGTAAAAGGTGTAGAGAGCTTTTTCGAGTGGAATCCCAGCCTCGAGGTGGTCATGGGATAACACGCCGCAGTCGGCTGTTGCACACCACACTGCAAAGTTTAACTGGCACTGCCAAAACTGCATTGGATTTGTCTTTTACTACTTTGTCCGCTGTTACCTGCGGCACCTTATAGTTACTGAATAGATCAGGGAACTTTGCTGTGAATGTACCACCATTGTGAACGACTTGAATTGTTTGTCGGGTTAGTTTATCTCCCACACCATATTGGGCTGGATACACCCCGCCCGTTTCATATGTAGCTTTTCTATTGAAACTAAAGGCTTGTTTATTCATAGTGCAAAATCTTAATGACAATAGTGCAGGTGATCTATACGTAGGTCTTAGGTCAATCACGTATACTGTGGGTTGGTATAACATTGAATCAGATGTGGCCCATCTATGGCTGCCAGATGGTTCTGGGCTAGAGGGGTTAAAACGTTCCAGTCTCCCGCCTGGCCTCTGGAGCTTCAAGCGTATACAGGAGAAATTTGAACTTATAAGTCCGGATACTTTAGGTCCTAGTTTGGAGGTTGATGATTCAACTGGGATTGTTACTCTCTCAGTTCCTTCTTCTGGGTCTTTACGATGTCATGGTGTGTTAAAAATATCAGGTCTTGATGCCGGTCTGGGTAGAGGATGGATTCCTTCAGGTTTTCACAAAGGCATACGGCCCATGAACTTTAGCATCTTTAACCCACTTTATTTCCACCTCGATCAAGTCAGTACCACGTACAACATGCTTGATAGTGCTCCCACTACGCTTCTTGAAGTTGTGGGTTGTGAGGGCTGCTCTTTCGGTGATATCATAACCACAAACATTGCTAATCCTGTGTCAAAACGTGTTACTGTCGGAGCTGTGAATGAGTTGAAGGTTGATAAAGGATAAAAAGGGACGTATATTGAACAATCACGACCTTCCTATTGGTGTTGTTCTTCAATTTACAAGATGCCAATAAAAGCGAGTATTTATGGAACACAAGTAAAACCGGATCAGGGCGGCGCCGACCTCTCGGAATATGCCACAAAGACCTATGTATCTATTGGTGACTCACCAAAAATGGATAAAAGTGGGGGTACTATGACTGGAGACCTTGAAATGAGAGATAATAAAATCGTTTAGTTGGGAGACCCAATATCGCCTGAAGATGCTGCTAATAAAAAGTATGTTGATGAGAGACACAGCATCGTAGGGACCTGAGAGAACACATAAACTCCCTGACAAAACCCCTCATTACTATATGGGCAGAAGCAAGTGGTCCCCTTCGCAGAGGATATGAGTGGTCGTTTGGCCATGGGGCTAGGGGTCGAGACTCACAAGACTCAAGCGTTGGATATACCATGACATGTGGTGGCAGGATCATTCGTATGGGGTTGTCTTCGGGTGTTGGTGCTGATACTGGTCCTATAGCAGTCGTTCGTGTTATTAATGGAACGAATCAAGTGGTAGGAATAAGTAAGCCTGCTGACCAACGGGCTGTTGTAATATCTTTAAACCAGCCTTTACAGCTAGAACAAGGCAACGTTATTAACTTTTATACAACCAATCAAAACAGAGGGGCGACTTGGTCTGTAGCTTCACTCCTAATTGAACTTGACTTGTAGACGTATAAAGCAGAAGTATGAAACAACAACCAATGACTGCACCGTTAAATCGGGAGCTGCCTCCATGTGGTCTAGGGCAATCCTATCGGCTGAATGAGATCAGTCTTAAGAAGCAATACCTCGAGAAAGAAATTGAAAAATATGGTGCTATGTAAAAAAAATATAGGTGTGCAGTAAACTCAGTGGACTCTGTAGACACTGCTTTAGTTGCTGTGGGTATGTGTCTTGGCGCAAGTGCTGCGGGTCTGATGTCTACGTGGTTGCTGCCCCCATTGCTACAGTCTTGGGTGCTACGGGAGCTGTGTGTGGGCTGGTTGCGATCGCAGGAAAGGTCTTCAGCAGGCGGCTGTCGGTGAAGGTAAAGAAGCACGACCAGATTCAAATTCTGGCACAGAGCAAACTTAACACGGTTACAGATGTTATTTCGGCGGCGCTTGAAATTGGTTTTATCACAGCGTTGAGTTTAAGCTCGTTTCGGCCGAGATCGAAAAACATATTCAAATGAAAAGTGACATTAAGGCTAAGACGTTGTCTAGGGTATCTCCACCCCCCTCACCGCCTAGGTCGACGGGGATTGCAGGAGGTGATCGTGCCGGTACCGACTGTCCATTTAAAGAGTGGTTTTTGTTGGGTATAATGGAGGTGGCGATAGAATCTTTCTGCAATGATCATACTGGATTCAAACAATATACGGACCAGTGGGATACCATGAGGAAGTGCTGCGTTGGAGGAAGTGACTACTCCGCCATCATAGGGCAAAACTACTTCAGCAGCTATGGTAAGAAGTTGACTGAAAAAACTAGCAACGAGGGTGATCGCTTTAGCGTGCCCTGCCTCTGGGGTACGACTTTTGAGGAGGTTACAATTGCGTAATTGGAGAAGGTGTACGACATCAAGGTGTACGGAAATAATATCTATATTCAGGGTGGCGCAACGGCCTTCTCTCCAGATGACTTTTGTGTGCTACCTATCCAGCGGCAGTGTGGCCGGGGGGTGGAGTGGATGCTGTCTGTCTGGGGCATCCTTTGGAGGTTGTGCTGCTCGAGATAAAGTGCCCCTACACTCGGAGTCCTGGGAGGGTGATTCCGAATATGTATAAGCCTCAGGTTCTTTTGGGGCTGCACTATAGTCCGGTGGCGACCATCGGGGTGTTTGTTGACTGTGTTTTCAGGTTGTGCTCTTTTGAGGACCAGGGGAGGGCTGAGGTGTATAACCAGGTGTATCACAAGGATCGGAAAAAGTATAAGGAGGCTTGGGAATGGGCGGGGGTGGAGGGGCTTGAAGACGGCGACTATGGCACGAATGGGAGGTTTAATAGTTGCCTGGAGGTGGAAAAGGAGCATCACGGTCCTTGGTTGGGAAGACCGAGTGGGACCACGGAGAGGCCGATGGGGGCTTCCTACTGTTGGAAGCTCTTAACGATGAGATTGATAACCACTCGTCCCAATCCCGACTTTATCGAGAAGAATGACGCTAAGGTTGCCCAGTTTATACAGGACCTCGACTGCGTGAAAAATGGAACTTACACGGGTAGACTTGGCTCTGGAACGTTTACGCTTAAGGACCTCTATAGATAAAGACCTTGGAGGTTGGTAGTATACATGGTAGCGGCTCCCTCTCCCCCTACCCCCATGTGGTCGTGGGTCCCTACCCCCTGTGACTCATGGCTGAAAGGCAACTTCTTAAACTTACTTCAGGTGGTGACTACCATGGGCAAAGGAATCTCGCACTTAGAAAATAGTCAACTAATTGATTCTCAATTGAAATCCCATTGCATACCGTTGACGGTGAGACTTTTGGATCCGATTCACTTCCATTGTGCCGAACACCCAATGGATAATTGGTCCCATAACAGGTGTAATCCCCTTCTTGCTGAACGCTACTTATACTCTTAGTAATATGGTTGCCTTCCGCATCCACAGGTTACGTTCCGCTCTCGAACAATGAGGTGTACTCCGTCACAGGATGGTTACCGTCACTGCCGTCAGGTCCAGGTGTAAACTCACACGTCAGCTCGGCCATTGTTCTCGCGTACATAACAGCCTCGTTAAACCTCAGTGATGGAGATTCAGGGGTGTCAGAAAAGGTCCGAAGAATTTGTTATTGAAACCACCTAAACATGCGCTGGACAGCAAACACTAGTTGATAACAACTTGCCTACTTACATAGAACATAAATATCATGAGTGAGGTTTTCTGGGAAGCCTACTCTGTTGTCGGCTGAGCAGGTCACACGGCCACTTCCATGTTTGCGAACTTCTAAATCTTTTGTTCCCCATGTTAGGTTCATGTGTGAACGTGTCAACAATGGACAATTATTGGATGTATTCCCCTGAGGATCAGTCACATTCTCATTGACCTGAATGGACACGTTGTAGACATGTTCATTGAAGTCTGACCACGTTACACCAGGCTGTGGGCGGGCAATGTATTGACAGGGTAGTTGAGACTGTCTGTGTTGAGGACGAGCAGCTGACCGTCATTCTGACCCTCGATTTTCAGGCAGTCCACACGTTTATATTTTAGAATGAATTCATAACCCAACTGATTTCAGATGTTGTTAATAAGCAAAACCTTTAGTTGTCACCTAATGGCGTCTACTCTCATTCGCGACCATGTTTCTAATTTATCGCAAAACATTGATTATTTTAGTTAATATTTATTCACATACTGGTTACAAAAGTTCCATGTTTAATCAATCTGATAAAGAAACTAGCTTCGCTTAACCATAATCTCAGGAATCTCATAATGCCAGGAAGTCTTCATCTAAAGTCAGTATGTGCGAGATACTATTTCCAATTCTTCGTAATCGTCTTGCATGTCGCAACAATATTTTCCATCATAAGTTACTCTATCCAGCGACTGTATGGTGAGATTGTATTGCCTCTAGGAGTTTGCATCTACTTCTAAACATGATATATCATGGTTAGGATTGGGATCGTATGATAAACAGTCTGCATTGAAATATGTGCCGCCTTTTCCCCAAGACTGGGTCAATCGTGATGCTTTGTCCTGTTTCTGGAATCTCTGGTTCAATTAATACAGTTATCCCATTGTCATTGCTATTGACTCACTGCCCAGCTGCAACAGCGTGTGGTCGCTATTATTAAATAAGTAACTTACCCATGCGTTGTGTCCGAGGGCCATTCCATATATCATTTACGTCTAATGATTCGATACCAGTAGTAGGTAGACATGCCCGTAATCACATCGTTTTTGATCGTGTATGATTTGGGAGTGTGAGAAACCATTGCGCAATATATTTTTCGTTGGCGGATCGTTTGTGGATTCGGTGCGCGGTATTTCATCATCATTTTGGTGACATTATTTTATTTTGGTGTTTTCGGCTGATGAAATCCCCTCAGATATTTCATCACCTTCCTTGATGAGCTTGGGTAAGTTAAGTAAGACCTCGGGAGTGCGCGCTATTTGAGTGACGTCATTCTATTTTGGGAATGTGATTTCACAATCTCCTCGGATATGGCGTCATAGTTTGCTGACCTAAGCTAAGTTAAATAATACCTCATGTCATGGAGGGCGTATATAAAAACGCGAGAGTGTCTCAGTTCTGCATTTACTATCGCTGAGAAAAGACAACTCGTGCTTTTAATGATGTGAACAAACGCAGTAGACAGATGAGCGATGCCGACTTGTTAAAAGCGGTAGAACAAATCGAGATGGAAAGCAGTGAGTATGATTTTATTTTCTATACCTGAATTATAGAATTAACGATATACGTCATACATGACTGATAGTGTTTTTTGGGGGTTTTTTTGGGTTTTTTTTGTACGCATGTGTGTTTCAGTGTTGACGGGAGATGAAGATATTTTACACGCACTATGGACGCTTATGCAATCGAACAGGCCAATACAGCGCTGGATTCGTTAAACCAAGTTCAAAACTCCCCCCCCCCACGACACAAACAGGAGCTGGGGCTACGATTGACAATGCGACAATCTTTATGACATTGTGTGATATTTATATTGACAGATTATCGATGATTATGTTGACAGAAGCTGTGTTGGCTGCTAATGAAAGAGCTATACGGACTCATACGCGATTTGGAAGGCTACAAACGGTTTACAATTATAGTTTATCTGAAAATGTACCTAACCTCAATCAGAATATATTTGAGGAATGCGATTCAGCCTTTAAAATTAACGGGAGTTATGGATTCTTATTACGCCACAAAGAAACAGATGAATTGCGGTACTTTCACTCGTCAGTTAACAACCATCGAATCTTACCAACACCGCTAGTTGTGCGGAATGCGAACGATTTTGACAGGACTATGGATGAAATAACACAAACAGACATTTTAACCTACGCCCAGAACCAACGACCGGATTCGAAATGGGGTGTGGAGGCCGTGACAAATTTGACTGTCTTTGTGAACCCAATCGATGATCACGTGATCGGCTACCCACCACCTCTTATGCCGGAACACCTGAAAAGAAATAGAGCCATCAACTTGTTAGACCGAAAGAAAACCACGTGTAAACCGTATCAAGACCGATTGTGCTTTTTCAGGGCCCTTGCCTTGCACAGAGGAGCAAAGATCGCTGATCTAGAGAACGCAGCAAAAACATTGTTAAAGACTGCTTACCCAAAACAAAAGAAAAAAAATTTCCCAGGTGTACCCCTTGAAGATGTCGAAAGACTAGCAAAACAATTCAAAGTGAATATCACCGTGTACACGCTAGACGAGAATCGAGTAAGTGTTTCTTCAAGTGATTAAACAGAAGTAATACAAGAAACGATGTAATCAATTGATATATAAATGGAAATATGAGATGTGATTGTTTTGTTATTTGTGTTTCAGGAAGCTACTTTGGTCAAGCAAACGTGCACAATATTCGCCGCAACCTTGAAATTGATCCTGTACGAAAATCACTTAAGTTACATCAAAAACTTTGACCTTTATAGCAAATCATATATTTGTGGTACCTGTCAGAAGCTGTGGAAAAGTGAGAAAAAACTACATCGCCACGAAAACAAATGTACTGTGGAATCGAAATACAAGTACCCAGGTGGTGTTTTTCATCTACTACCCACTATCTTTGAAGCGTTGCAGGAAGAGGGAATCGAAATAGAAGACGGTTTTTACCCTTACCGAGCTACCTATGATTTTGAAAGTTATTTTGGAGAAGACAACCTGCTCGTCGATTCACCCAAAGTCACCTGGGACCAAAAACACGTGCCGTTATCAGTGAGTGTATGCAGCAATGTACCTGATTATACAGAACCAAAATGCTTTGTAACGGAAGGAAACGCACAAACATTGATTGACAGGATGATGATGTACGTAGAGGAGATATCAAACGCCGGCTATTTACTGATGCTTGCTCAATACAAAGCTACCCTAACCCAGTTACAAGAGAAAATCGATGAAGCCCATCAACGGGACCCAATCGCCAAGGGAGAACACCCATTGCAGAAATTACAGAGCAAATTTGACAACTATTTACACGTATTACGGTTAGTCTGATTCAACTCATCAAATTATGACCTCAACGTTGTGAAAATACCTTTGACAACTTACATACAAGAACATTCATCACTCAAGTATACCATCAAACGAAATAACTCATTCATGTGCATTGAAACGGACTATGTACGGTTTTTGGATATCACCAACTTTATTGCACCTGGATATACATACGACAAATACCTACGAGCCTTTCAATGTGAACAGAAAAAGGGATATTTCCCGTATGAATGGGTGACACTCGATCGTTTGAAAAATACAGAATTACCACCCCATGCAGCTTTTTACAGTGCGTTAAAACAAGAAAACATTACAGCAGACCAATACGCTAAATGTCAAGAAGCGTGGAAAGCAGGTCATATGCAGACTTTTAAAAACTTTTTGATATATTACAACAATTTAGATGTCGAACCTTTTCTGGAAGCCACAGAGAAACAGAGTCGCTTTTACAGTGAGAGAGGTATAGATATGTTGAAGGATGTAATATCAGTACCCGGATTAACCACACGATATTTATTTCAAGACTTGGAAGATTAATTTACCTTACCCGACGAAAAAAACAACGACATCTATTGGTTGATAAAAAATGGAATAGTGGGCAGACCCTCAATCATCTTTCATCGTTACCATGAAAAAGGAAAAACTTACATCAGACGTGAACAGAACGGAAATGAAGCGAAGTTGTGTGAAGGAATCGAGGGTTACGATGCAAACGCGCTGTATCTGTGGGCGCTGTCTCAACCCATGCCAGCCAACTTTCCTACCCGGCGACACGCGCCTGAGTTTAAACCGGTACAGACCCAAAAACGTGGTAGAGCAGATGAATGGTTGGATTGGATAGCACACAGCTCACCAAACCAAATACAACACCGACTAAACAGAGGCAAAAAAAGAATAGGCGCCCGGAATTACCGTAGACGGTTGGTGCAAAGAAACTCAAACAGTATATCAGTTTCACAAATGTGTATGGCATGGATGTCCGTGTCTGAAATTGACCAATAGCCCCATCATTGGAAAACTAATGAGTGACTTACATGCTTGAACAGAAAGAAATACCCAGTATTTGATAGGATTAGGTTATGATGTCGTAGCTGAGTGGAAATGTGAATGGACGAAAAAACGGAAAACAGACCCTCACATCAAAGCGTTGATGTACAGTCGACCTCAACCACCACGAGCCACTTTGACGGAAAAACAGCTAATAGCCAATATACGTGACGGAACCTTTTTTGGAATGGCTGAAGAAGATATACACGTTCCAGAAACTCTTAAACACTATTTTAGTGAAATGACCCCTATATTCAAAAACATTGAACTGACACGGGATGAAATTGGACCCTTTATGCGAGACTATGCCAAACAACGGGACATTATGAAAGTAAGTACACAAGGTGACAAGGGGCGTGGGGATCATAAGGAATTTTGTTGAGATCATTATGATGTCATAACGATTTTTATTATTTATTTTCATATAGACGGAATGGCGGACGTTGATAGGGAGCTACAAAGGTGTGAAAATATTGCTTGCTAGCCCACTACTGAAATGGCACTTGGAACATGGCCTGGTGATCACAAAGATATACCAAACACTGGAGTATGAACCAACAGCCTGTTTCAAACGATTTGCCAGGACCTTATCAGACGCCAGGTATGTAAGAATACATGATTGGAGTTATATGTTATACTCTTTTAAGCGTTGTATTTTATTAATTTATTTATTTTTTGATAATGTTCTGGTTTGTGTGTAGACGTGGGGGTGATGTCGACCCGAGTCACACTGTTAAAGCCGAAACTTTTAAGCTACTAGGAAATTCGGCCTATGGTAAATAAACTAAAATGTATTATTTTAAAATATATTTATTTAATTGTTATTTTCAAGTTTATTTCAAATTTGTGATTTGAAAAAGAAAAAAGAAATACCCATCAAGTGCTTATGTGTTTGTCTATGTTTGTAGGTATATGCATCACGGATAAAACTAAACACCGTGATGTCAGATACGCCGACTACCGAGAGGGTCAGAAATTGATCAACGACAAAAGATTCAGAGCCTTGAACGAATTAACCCCCAACCTGTTTGAAATCGACATGGCCAAAACCACCATTAATCTCAACTTACCCCAACAAATAGGCTATTTTGTTTATCAATATGCCAAATTAAGAATGCTTGAATTTTATTATGATTTTATTGACAAGTATGTCGTGAGATCTGATTTTGCCTATGTACAGATGGACACTGATAGTAGTTATATCGCCCTTAGTAGTAGTCATCTAACAGATGTCATCAAACCCAACATGAAAGAACAATTAAACCGAGATTACCCTCAGTGGCTGCCAGCTGTAGCGTGTGATGATCACACCAACAACTTTATACAGTGTAAAACTAATGGAACCCTGTGGGTACCTCAACCGTGCTGTGTGACCCGCCAAAAATATGATAAACGTACCCCGTTTTTTTTTAAAGAGGAGTGGTGTGGAGATGGTTTTATTGGACTGTGCAGTGAAACCTATTACTGTTATGGAACTACTGATAAAGCCTCGTGTAAAGGACTCAATAAACGTCAAAACGAACTGAACAAGGAGAAATATATGAATGTGCTGAGAGAACAAAAATCGGGTCGCTGTGTGAACCGTGGATTTCGCGTTAACAATAACACAATGTATTCGTATACGCAAATTAGAGATGGATTAAGTTATTTTTACCCCAAGAGAATTGTGAGTGCAGATGGTGTAAGCACTAAACCGTTAGATGTGTGATAAATTGATATGCTATTTAAGAAATTGATATGTGTTATTATGTAATAATTTGAATTTAAGGTGTTATGTAATCAATGGATGTGCGCTCTGTAAGAAATTGATGTTTAAATGCTGTGTGAGAAACTAAGAATAAAAAAAACCCCATCGTATATTTTCAACACGCGTTGTTTATTTGCCTTGAATAAAACATGTCACCAGCTTATCGTTGGTTGAATAATCGTCGGTAAATACATCCAGCAATTGCTTCAAACTTATTCCACGACATCATCTCTTTAAATAATACAAACAATAAAGTCCACAAGTACTGGAATTGAAGTCTTGTAATGTCTTACAATTATAAGTCCAGCTCACACAATGCTTGTTCAAGTATTTCGCAAATACGTTATGAATAGGAGGTAGTCCATAAGAATCAAAATATTCGCCATTTTCATTATGGTCAATGAAAATAGCGACCCAGTGCTCGCCATTTTTGGAAGCGGGATCGGTGTTACAAACAAAAGCGCTGGGGTAATTTACATGGGGGGTTAATTTATTCCACGCAAACATTCCACTCATAACAGCTCCAGTGAAAGCGTATTTTTGTAAGAGTTCATGTAATTGAATGGTATCCGTTGTTAGGCAGAGTAATCAAACAGAACGTTACGGTTTCGGTCAATTTGAATCATATTTTCAAATTCGGCGTATACAATGACATTAATGGTACGTTATAGGGCCGTACCAAAACGCATTTCCAAGCGCACGTTTCCTTGTTTCAACAAATTAAAATGAGTGCCGCTATCAGCCAGGTCGGGGGTCAGATCAAAAGCGAATAGTGTATAGCCATTGGAATAATCGCTCCAACTTATCCCGTTGCCTTCGTCTTGATAGAGTTGTCCAGTGCTAATGAATAAATTAGCATAACTGCGGGTGTATATATGGTGATTGAAATCGGGCTGTAAGGGTTTAGTGGGCACTTGTTGCCCGTCAACGTACAGAGCTAAAAATGTGAGGTTGTTACGCTTCAAGTTGAAGGGGTTCTGAGTGTAATCACCGTTGAACGCCCTATTATCAACACTTCCGACTACAATTCGTTTGGGTAACTGTCCATGTGCTTTGGGGTGTCTTTGTACCATAAACTAGCTGTTAACTGAGAGTTTTTGGCTTTCGAACCATAGCTCAATAGCGTTTTTCATATAAGCGCGATAGAGATAGGTGTTCGTGGACGAGGAAACGAGTTTCTCGTTGAGAAGGACATCGACTTGGAAAAAGAGTGAGTGTAACCATAGGTTAACGGGTGCTACAGAACTATCAGCCAGACCCCCAAGAACATTTCCAAGTCCATGTCCACGCTGACTCCTGGCACCGGAAAACACGGAGAGCCCTCCACCCGCTTGGTTTAGATAATACGGGGTGTAAATATCAGCCATGGTTTTCAAAATATAGCTTTCTTGGTTTTACGGAAATGTAACGTCACTGTCACTTTACCAGATTCAAATGGAATGGTTCGACCCATGTCATCTCTTATATCGATTTCTATAGTAGAAAAAGTCTTGGTGGCTATTGGATAATAAAATATCTTTTTATATGTGAGGTTGATCAACTGCCCCGACGATCGTGATCAATTGGAATAATACGCAGAAGCGGAACCACAGTGTCTCCTACCACCTGAGCTTCGATGAGATTACAATAGACATAAATTCCGTACAAACCTCGATCAGGGTCAAAAATGTGCTGACCGATTGAATTTCCGCTAATCCCACTTCTCAAGCCCCTTCCAACTGTACAGCTTTGGGGAGTCGAGTAAAGTAACGTGTCAACGTATTGCTGGGGTGATAATTCATTGCACTGTTGGAAGGCAGGGTCAGAAAGAAACTCATGATGGTGATGACTTGAGACTCAAATTAAGCTCTTCATGGTTTCGCAGAAATGTGAAGTCACCATCACATGGCCATCTTCGAATGCTACTGACCCGTGTCGTCTCTTATATCAATTTCTATGGTAGAAAAAGTTTTGGTATCTGTTCGTATGTCTGGGTCACCATTTTGTGCATCCGGTGGTAGTCCACGGGAACCGTGTGTAACAAGGGGGCCATCGTGTCACAGATCAGCTGTGGTTCAATTATACTACAATAAACGTACAGTGCGTACAACCCTCGAAATACATTAGTCTTGTATTGAGTTTGAGAAACGTAAAGCAAAAGACATTCCTCACACCGCAATATTTGACGAAGACCTTCGGTCATGACAACTTGAAGTTTGGGGTCGGTTATTTTTACGTTCACCGTCTGTGAGTAGGAATTGAATTGAAATCAAACAACGCCTCTGAGATGTGATTTGCGGATGTGCATATTGAGCGTGTCTATCAATTGATCAGCACTGTAGGAACCGGGGGTCAGGTGAAACGACCACCAAGGACTCGACCAAATGATCCCCTTCTATGGGTCTGTCTATCGTATGGTACCCAGCTCGCTGATCCACTATGACAAAACCCACGTTCACCCCGATGTTGTACCAGGAAACAGGGTACTGAATTTGCGCTAATCCTACTTCCCAATCACCTTTTAATTGTATGGGTTTAGGCAATTGAGTAAAGTAACGTGTCAACGTGTTGTTGGGATGAAAATTCATTGAACTGTTGGAAGGTAGGTTCAGAAAGAAACTCATGACGTCACTTTATGTTACAAAGTGGAGTAGGGAAGAATGTACCCTAAGCTACTGCTTAACAGAGCAGTCCACAAATTACTATCTCCTTTACCCGCCGATAGATTGTAGATGCTGACGATGATTACGGTATATAACATGAGGATTTGTGAGAAAAACACGATTTCGGCTTTTGGAATATCCCGACCAAATATGGTCCACACCCGATCACTTCTCTGATCTTCCATCCTAATGATGCTTTTGTTCCCGATATCAGTTTTTATACAGCTCCACACCACTGACCCAACTATTAAAACTGTAGGATAGCCAAACCACTTGACCAAAAATTGTTTTTGTCCTTTCCGTTTACGTTCTTTGATAATTTTTTCAACCCTATATGTTCCCTCTAACACTTCGTCATTATCATCCTTTATCGTATACACATTAGGCGAACCTAAGTGAACGCTCTCCACCCAAAACAACTCCTCGCTCCAATTGGAAGTGTAACCTTTTTTAAATTTACCCCGTACTCGACTGATACGGACACGATCCCCGATATTATACAGAGGTCGTTTAACCCCATCAGAGCGTTCCCCATATAATGTCATCCACGTGTCTTTTTGATTACGCAATGAGACCGATATCGGGTAGCGCTTGATGCTGCAATGATAGCTGAGGTTGTACCCTTTCACCAGCGAAGCCAGAACCGGTAGATAAACACTGGTGGTGTGTTTGGTAAAATAACGCCACATTTTAGTTTTCAAGTAGGATTAAACCGCTCGACTATGCTTGCTTTGGTTTCTTTGTTGTGGGTAGTAAAAAAGCGAATCCCCTGTTGCTTAAGAAATGTCTGAAATTTACGGTTGATAAATTCTCCACCCTTATTGGTCTGTAAACACAGGGGCTTCCGCCCTTGTTTTAATATAATCTCAAAGGCTCGAATCAAACTGTCACCCGTTTTATTTTTTAATGGTATCACCCAGGCATTTTTCGAGAATACATCGATACAGGTCAAGAGAAATTTCATGTCTTGGTTCTGTTTGGCCAAACGGGCTATGTCCACTGATGGTCAATCCCCCCTACTATGACGCATCGTCTTCGAAATCGACGACGGATTGGTTTATGTAATGTATACGCATCTTGTTCACCCAGCCATTTTCTGACCGCCTTTGTTTTGAGTTTCGTAGCTCTAACCAATGGCTGCACCCCTCCAAACGCGGCCGGTGCCTCGGGGTCGAAATACACACAAGCTTGTGTCATGGCGGGCTCCTCACCAGGTCTTTTATCTATTCGCGTCACACCCTGTCGGATATAGTTCCATCGATCGGGGTGACCTACTAAATCTTGAGGAATGTTGAGTCTCGCAACGCTTCAGCAAATCTTTTCCAACCCTCTGGTTCAAAGTGTTAACGTTGTCTCAACACATCGTTAACCAAATCCGCCACGTTAATTCCACTAACGGCGTGTCCTTTAATCGTTAATTCCCCTCGTTCATTCCAACCCACGTCTGGGTTTTGCGAAGGCGTTCTAATAACAAACGCCCTTTTTTCTGAAATTTATCAGGGATGGTTTCTACAACTTCCGCGATAGACACATCTTCTTGTTTGGGTGTGAGGGGCGGGGCATTAGCTAAGGTCGTGGGAGGTGTCGGGGTTCTGTGCTGGCGGTAATACTCATGGTGTTTTGTTAAAATCTGGTTGTAAGATTCTACTTTAGCCTCCTCCGATAAATCATTACGATTCAGGACATCCGTCATCTCAGCATCCAAGTTGGATAACACGTCGACAGTGGGAGCTTGATCGTAAAGTACAGTACCCGGGGATCAACCAACATCATTTTCTTAGCCATAATTAGCCGAACAGTTTGCCTAACAACGGACCAGCGATACCTAAAATAGGTCCTAATAACGCCGGGGTGAAAACCACCGGTTTGTAATACTCTTTTGTTTTTCTTGACGTTAGTTTTAGGTGAGATTAAAGCGCGCAGACCTTGTTTGTGTCGGGCTAATTTACGCTTCTGAACTGAAGTCAAGTATACGTATTCTTTTAAAACATTGAGGGCACATTCACATAAACAATTCATCAATTCTTGGTCAGCCGTGTGAATCAAAGCCCTATTGACAGGGGGTTTGGCTTTAGCCATCACTTCGTAATGTATCAGCGTGTTTTCTGAGACGCTCTGCCATGGTCTATGTCTAACGATAAGAATGGCGGTCGCCCGATGATCGACGGTATTTATTTCTGTAGGTATACAACTTGATTGGGTCGTAGTATGTCAGTTCGTAACCGTAAGTGATCTGGCGTTGCTTGCTTCAAATCGATAAACAAATAACCGTGGGGTTTCAAAGTAGCATCCGAAAAAGCTTCTTGTACATACTTGATGTTTCGCGGGTACATTTGTTTGGCTAAATGCATGATTTGTGAAGCGTCCCGAGGGTTCTTAAATACAACTAAATAAGGAGCGTTCAAACTGATTGTTCGATGTTCTTTATTCTTTCCGAATAATTTTTGTACTATATACAACACGCTAAGATTGACGTGGTGACTCCCTTTGGTGAATAGGCGAGTAACGCGTTAGTCAGTTTCTTGCATCAAATCATCGATGATCAACAAGGTTCTTTGTTGAGGGTCTGTCTCAAAATTCAACCCCTCAACAAATTCTACGTGGGGTAGTTGAGTGTACATTGTTTGCCACTCTCCGAAACACCACACGATTCGACCGGGTGGTGGCTCAATGTGACTACCTTTAATTAACTCACTCACAAAGTAAGTTTTTCCACATCCACTCGGACCAGCTATCACGCAACTAAAGGGGTGTTTTAAGGTTCGATCCATTCTCATACTAAGTTATCATTCACTGTTCCCCGCTCTTTTTATAGATAGGTGATGTGTGTTATGCGTTGGGTGTCGCGATAAGTAGAACTCAAAAAGAAATTCAACTATATATTGTCACTTTTATTCAATCACCAATCATATATATTCATGCGTCTAATAATTCGGTTATATTCACAGTCTTACGGTTCCCCCATTAAGACTTTAGACCAGTGTTCGGTGGTCACACAAAAACCTAACATATAACGCCGATACTCTCTAGAGAGCCAAAGGCATAGTTCAGTCAAATTGTGTTGTTCACACAACATGCGCCATAATAAAGTTACGTGATTTTCGTCCACCTTATCCAAGGCCCTTTCTACGCTATGTGAATACATTTTCTGTTGGTTCTCCGCTTGACATACCCCTGTTCGATATTCTTCGCATGGTTCTTGAGCTATGTCAAATAACAATGGTTTCATCAAACCACTGTAAAGGCTAATTATCATATCACACCCATCATGCGACGTTCCTTGATCACCGATCTTTTGTCTGCGGGCTGTTAGTTTTTCGTAAGCTTTTATGAGCTGCCACCAATTGAAACTATCAAAGCGCATGGTGACACTTCCACGGGTAATTTCAACATAGGGGAGTGGGGCTTTCACTCGACTAATCGCATTGTCAAACATTGTGACTTCCATATCAATGTCTGATTGGCCACCTTACACGTCAATCAACGATACGGTGAGTGATGTAAGAGCCGTCCCAATTCCGAGATAGGCGTTTGTGGGTAAGTTTATTTTATGTCCGCTCCATCGATCGCGAATTTGTAAATCATTGATCAAATGTTCTGGGTTACTAAACCACTGTGTGATTTGAAAGCGACCTCTACGTCGACTGGTATACAACGGTCCATCAACGTAATCATACTCCTTGCTGTTCTCCTCCGCCATCCTTAATGAAACAAAAATCGGTCCGTGTTCACTTATTTATCCCCCCCCCCACTGATCGAGGTGATTTAAGGTATTTTTCTTGATCACGTGACAAATTAATTGAGCTTATGTCAGCGGTTATTCGTGATCACGTGACAAATTAATTTCAGATCCGGTAAATCACGTGGTATCGCACGCACACCAGGGTTGTGGGGTTCTTCGAGCGTTGAAGTTAAGCTTTCCGATAACGTCACAACCTTCCTCTGCTTTGTTGTGCCTGTTGTTTTTCTTAATTTTCGATTGTGAATGTAGAGTTTATAATTACAGTGATATTTCAAGTGATGTGTCAAAAGCGCCTTCGTAACAAACCCACATTGACACAGAGGACATCGCCTTAGCCTCAGGGTTCTGTGTTTACACTGAGCAGGATATTTAGGTTTATATGGTTGTTGGGTCTCAGCGACTCTCTGACATTCGTCACATTCTACACAAGTTTCCATGTCGTTGCTTTAAAGATTCAACCTTTACTGACAGTGAACTTCTTGTTAACCGATATTTATAATTACTTTAATCCACCTCATCTTCAGACACGAACGCAGTTAACTGACGATCCATTAAACACTCTCTAGCTTCGATCGCTTTACTAAGCGCCGTATCAAAATCGTAACCATGCTCCATCAAGCGCTGTTGATTTATACTAATTCGTCTATAGATCTTATTGTCTCTCAGTTCTCGAGTAAGTTGTGCATGCATCTGTAACTTGTCTTTTAAAACAGACCACCTGCTATATGCATCCTTCATGTTGATGTCACTTTCTGACTATCTTAGTCGTAAATGACCACCCAGTAAATTTTAACTCTTTATAACATACATTCCAAATAAAAAACACCGTCCTGTATTTTTACTAATTTATTACACAATCTGTTAATTACACGTATTTCAATATCTGATTTCAAAAACTCTAACCAATATTTCCTATAGTCCACACACAACCATTTGCTATGTTCCATCCACGAGGGGCAGGGGACAATTAAAGCTATACTCAATTCTCATAATCTTGTCACATACAGTTCATCAACACGTTCGAGGGCGTCCGCCATACACAGCCGAACTTGTTCTTCATGTTCGGCCATCAAACAAAGATTATGCTGTCGCTGACTCGGGTGGTCGATTTGGCATCCATGGCATTTTTCTGGTATTAGGGTTTTGATTAAATCGACATGCGTGTCTGTGTACACCACCATCAGATATTCCTCCATTAATTTCGCTTTCACCACGTGGGTTCCGTAGAGCTGTTTCAACTCGTCCCACGCTTTTACAAACATATACCACGAGTAACTGTCCATTTGCATTTTCACGTGGCCCTTCTTTATCAGCACCATAGGGACCGGGTATCGAACACTCAACGTCACGTCTGCACCAATAGAGACCTCGACACGACTCTCCTCTCCCGCTTCTAACTGTTTCATTGTTTCTGTGACAGCAGCTATTTCGTAACCACAGTCCAATACAAAGTTCATCCCCATCTCTATGTGGCATTTCTTAAAATTGTTTTTCAAACACACTACATCTGCGCAAAGTATCCAGTGTATAGCGGTTTCACTTCCTCCATTTCGATTTGCGCCACCGCTTTTAACAAGTCCGCATCGCTCATCCGTTTCCCAGCCATGGTAAATGCAGAACTGAGACCCTTTTGCGTTTTTATATACGGCCTCCATGATATGAGGTATTATTAACTTAGCTTAGGTCAGCAAACTATGACGCCATATACGAGGAGATTGTGAAATCACATTCCCAAAATAGAATGATGTCACTCAAATAGCGCGCACTCCCGATGTCTTTACTTAACTTACCCAAGCTCGTCAAGGAAGGTGATGAAATATCTGAGGGGATTTCATCAGCCGAAAACCACCAAAATAGAATGATGTCACCAAAACGATGATGAAATACCGCGCACCGAATCCGCAAACGATCCGCTAACGAAAAATATATTGCGCAATGGTTTCTCACACTCCCAAATCATACACGATCAAAAACGATGTGATTACGGGCACGTCTACCTACTACTGATACCCTCACCTATCAATATCAGTATCGCAGAAATGTAGCCGCAATGCATCGTAATCATATTTCTAATGCTGGCTTGGTTATGGCCAAAGTACATTCAGAATGTACTGTTCAGTCGTGTGATCATACAAGTAAGCTGCTCGTCTATGGGGGCAACTGATAGCAATGATGTTTATCAGGACAATAAGGCTTCAATTGTGCTGTGCCCTTTGTGACTATTTACTCAGATCTTTTATGAGTAGAATGCAACATTGGTATCGAGCTCATACCTTTGGGGGTGGTTGTGCAACAGCTTGTCATTTGACCGTTGCACCATAAATCAAAAGTCAAATAACATTTCGAGGGCATCGATTTGATGTTTTTCTTACTCGAAGGACTCTCACATTTGGTTAATGTTCCGGCAAGTAACCCCACCTTCTCGAAGTTTCTTAAAACGGTTTGTCATGGCGAGACACACGGCACAACAATCTGTTCGTGTAAGGTACGAGTACCATTCATGTTTGACTGTCATTTTTTTCTTTCCATGGATAAAATAACTGATATCATTTTCACCGTCTGGGCATCTCTGATTGGTAAGTGATGTTTGTACATAACGCGACAGTGTCTTGTTTTTGACAAGCAGGATGCCAATGATATCAAGGTCTTGGTTGAAATAAAAAGCCCCGAAAATTTAACGATAGTTCTGATTAATCACATTTGATCAAATATACCATTTATATTAGACTGCACGGCATATGCCGGGCTGAAAAGTAGCCAAAAATGACACGGTCGTTTGTCTTAGCATGCGATCAAACCGCGACCAAACCGTAACCAAACATAACACCGTCGACCTAAACTTATTCTCCACCATGACCCTACACTAATCCCCGCCACGACAGCACCCTGCTATGATCAAACTGATCCCCTCCATGACCCAATCCATGTGGTGACTTTTACCTCGTCGTGATTTTTGATCACATTATGTGAAACGTTATCGTGCCGCAACTATCCGCCCCTAGCATTAAATCCATCGTGTCCTCTTGCGACCTCGAAAGTCAACGTGCTATTGTCATCATCTCATTGAGCATCACTAGCGTTCTACATACTGACGTGCATTGAAAACAGAAAGGCAGCCAGACAGACATTCACAAATACCATTAGAAAAACATGCCTTCTTTGGTGTGCAATTGCTCATGATTCTGATTTAATATTCCATGTTACAAATACTAAGTGTTACTGAAATGTTTGCTACTGTTTGCATAATAATCAAGTATATGTCTTATTTTTTTATGGGTGAAGTTGACATACATTCCCAAGTATATATTTTGGAAGATTGGCTCCTAAATGACACACATAGGCGCTCATGTTCCCATTTGTCTATGTACATGTTCGTGTTTGCATCTTCAGTGTCCATGGTACACACGCAGCATATGTCTCTTCGTCACAATGGCACAGCATTGGCTGATGATCTCGCCTATTTCGATTCAGACTCAGTGTTTTACATTGAGTGTGAGGCACAAGTTCTGGATGAGGATAAGGTGTTTGCAATGGGGATTCCGACTGCTCTAACGTGCGCCCAATGCTATCCTGATGGGGAAACATTCGTTAACTCAGATTGCCATGGCATTGTGCAGTTGTAGTGGTCAGCTTGTAGTGAACGCTGTTCAGTTGTAGATACATCAGTGCGGAAAATGAAACATATCTTATGGAAAGAATTAAGTATATCCAATGGTTTCTATTGTTATATGTTTTTCTTTGCAACGACGTATATCCGCTTTTAAGTCAAACGATTATGTCTCAATATCCAACCTATAGCTGTGGTTATTATCACATTGATCAGATAGGGAGCAACAATATTCCCTCCTGAAAACAAATATTTGTAAACAAATGAACAAACATAGCTATTGAGGCTTCAGAGTGTTCTTATTTAAGAACCAGTTGATACATGCATTAAACGGATGTATTCTTAATGATGTATGTCATCCAAAATAAGACGGGTGTTAAATAGTAATCCACAATAAGCCTGTATGCACCCTAAAATATCCTTATTGTCATCGTAATCAGCGCGACTCATTTAGTTCTACACCTCCACGCTGGTATCATTAAACGGAAGAGAAATCTTCCACAAATGCAACGTTCAACTCATGTGATAAAATCGTGTATGACTTGTCACCACGGGTCATCCATTATAAAATCTTTATTGTTGTTTTATGTGTGAACAGTTGCACCTAATAATATTACTATCAACGGCCTGGCATACACTGTGAAGGATGAAAAATCGAATTTCACGTGCTCGACCTCTTTGGCAGCGCCTCGACCAACGTTTGAGTGGTTTACTATAAATAGTGATGGTACAGACACAGAAATTGATGGTGATACAGAAGAGAGTGATGATGAAGACAGAAATAACAATACGATTAGCTTCGTCGTACCTAGCGAAAAAGAAATTAATGTCATATGGTGTGCTGCGAAGCAAACCGCATTCATATCTGAAAAACTGGAAGCTGACATCCTTGGCAAGTTATAAATACCTCACATTTTCCATCACGCAATTCGAAATAATAAGTTGCGCACATGCTGTCATCATGAATAAACTTTTCGTTACGTCACTGGTGTATTTCAGTGCGAGCGACGCCACCTGAGTGGGGAAATGATACAGGTCGAATTTATTATGAACCTGATGAACCCATACATCTAGTGGTATCGTCATAACACTAGACCAACAGAAAACGCTATATGGTTTTATTTAAATGGCACAGAAGACCACATTATCGATGGTGATCAGTCTTCGTGGAACGAAAATGACAAAATATGGCATGCAATCGTGTTCCGTCCTTCTGCAAATCACGATGGAGTTGATTTATATTGTAGTGTCGACCAGGGACCACCTTTATATGCGCAGAAATCTTCATTGATACGATTGACGATATATGACATTACAACACAAGACCCAGGTAATGTACAACTTCATAGTTATATAACATTTCTCTGTCACTCAGCTCCAATTGCCTCGTCAAAGGAACTTAGTGGAAATCTCAAATTCAACGAAAGTATTCCATTATTCCAACTAAGTTTCTGTGTTTCAGAAGCTACAACAAATTATGATATCATTTAATGTTTGCTCGGCTATTTATTCTTCAAAGTCGCAATTAAATATACATTAATGTAAATTTGAGATATATTCATTAAAACCAACTACCTATGAATAATACTGGTCAGTTATTGCGCTTTGTGTGTGTCTAATTTCGTTCTGCGATATGAGGGATTAATGTTCATTAATTTCCCAGCCAATCTTATCCATCTCTATAGAACACATATTCTGGAAAGAAAACAAGATTTATATTATTCCTGCCTTGTTTGAATTTTTGTTCGAACTTTGGAATTAATTTCATCCTTTCAGAAACAACGGATTCACCTGGAACAATTCAAGGTAAACACTCTTTGTTGCTTTCAATATCATCTTAAAACCTGCTTCTGAAATCAAGTTGCTATTATTGATTCTAGAAACGCGTATTTTCTTATATTAGCAATTCTCGAATATCACCAATTAAGTGCGACTTTTATGAAAATCTAACATTGATCTGCGACTTATGATATCATTATTTAGCATCATGACTGATGAATACCATTTCACCTATAAATACATTGCTGGTTCCTTTTTTCTACAGGTGTCAGTGCTGGCCCAATTGTTGGTATTGTTCTTGGATCTGTGGTTGGCGCTGCAATATTGTTGATTATCCTCGTCTTCGGTTGTTGTCTGGCAGCGTTTGCGTCGTGTGGTTTGCTGACATGCTGTGTTAAGTCAGCAACATTGACACATAAGAACGAAACTATTCAAATCGAATGAACGTATAAACAAAGAGCGTGTAGCTACGCTAGGAAAGCTCAATCTAATTAGCTTATGTGGTGAGCATTTACAGCACGCCCATCGTCGGGTGGCACTAAAATATCAATTAAATCACATGGGTCTATTGTTTATATTGAACTAATGGAAACATCTTATTGACCCAGGCAACCGCTCCTCCAATTTTCTACGTGGTTTTAAGATAGACATTTTGAGAAACAGCGCGTTGCACACGGAACGGCGTGTTCATATATTTGGTCAGGAATGAGCCTTCTTAGCATAGTTATAGTCTCTTTGATTGTACTTTAGTTTGAAAGTTTATTTTCTTTTTTTCACCAAATATATTTGTTTCTCAAAAGTCCGTACGTGAAATCTTATGTCTAAAAGGGTTTATGGATTACAACAATGCATTCATTGTGTTTTACTATGATATCGAAAACATATTAATTTCATCATAAATTGTGCTCTTACTTACTGTTCAAAAACCCTTGTGATGATGATAATAATGCTCGACAACGAGAACAAATGAAAGCATGGAAGACTGAGATAACCTCTTTGTATTGATATTCATTTTCGGTTATTGCTTGTCAATTCCGTGCCGTCAAGTATTTACCAGATTACCGATGTTTGACTGTCCGTTTATGTGACGTTATTTAACATAGCAACCACACAAAAGTAAAATAAAATAAAAATAGCTTTTGTAAGGTGTCAGTTAATAATGCTGTAACAAATAGAGTCGGTTGGGGTTGGGATGAGTGTGAGAGATCAGACGTAGTATACCTAGTAAAACCAAACGGAAGGTAGCAATAGCTAACCAAAGACCTCAGATATCTGTCAGATATAGAAATGGGTTCCCTAATGGAGCTAGAATGTGTAGCTCATTGTCACGATAGTGTGGCAGTCAATGACACTACCTTTATAAATTCTGATTTAGTGATTTGTTCAGGGAGGGCAGGTGTTAACAATTTGGTTTCCTCCTGTCTCTACCATCGCACAGTGCTATCATTTGGACTCAAGTTTAAAAAAGAAATATAAGTGTATAAAATAAATCAAATGGATTGTCAGCAGCATCAGATTTCTTGAGTGCCAGTGATCAGGAGATGACACATCTGATAGAGAGAAAAACCACAACTAACCACAACTAAACATTGAGTAGGGCACAGTGTTTATCCCACTTGATGAAGATTGGATTCATCGAAAATTTAATTATTGTACAAATAAACCTGGCTTCATGTCCTACATTCTTGGATCAAGGAAATATTTCATACACGTTTGCGTTTGTATATACCTTCTAAAGAGATGTCAGAATGCCGATTAAAACATGTTCACATAGCCTGATCCTCACGTTTTTCTCGCTCTGTGCTAGATGATTGTCATGCCAGATGGGAAGAGCTTAGCTGGCCCAAAACAGTGGGGACAAAATATGACAGGTTGGCCAATTTGGCAGGTTTATTATACACTTGCTGTTTGTCAAGCTCGTATAAGTCCATTATGTTATAGTGACAGTTGTTAGTGTAGGTTTATTAACTGTGGACGTAGTTATCCACATCCACATGAATCCTAACATGATGCTGCAGAAGAACATTCCTATTCATATGGGAGTGAAAACATACCGACCGGAAATGTGCTAGAAATGAACTTTTTAAACAAGTATGATTTTAAAAATGAGACTTTTTTTACTAAACAGACATGCATTTCCACTGACTTAGAACATAAGAATTCGCATAATTATATGATATGTATATAACGCGATTCGGTTTTGCTGTGCACTGTGTTGAAAATCTCATCGCAGTTTGGGATCCCATATATATATATTCCAGTTATTGTCCAAATTCCTACTATGGGAAATGAGTCATTTATCCTTGTGTGGGCCGTCCGGGTTTATAATTTGTTCAGCTGTTAAGCTTGATCTGCACCAAATACAGAATATGAATCCTTAAATGGCTTCAAAGACACATGCCCCGTTATGACTCTTACGTGAAGAAATTATGAAGACGTCATGACTATTACTTGGCAAAATTAATTCTGTAATGATAGCATTGATGTTCATGTCAGTACAGTGCAACCTCATTAAAGGGGATGCCTCCGTGGCCGGTCTAACTTCCCTCTTAACGAGGCATCCCCAATAGCGAGGTCCCACCAACCCTACGCAACTAAAAAACATGCAGGTGTCCACAACCAACAGAAAACTACCGGGCCCGACCCAACGCACAAAAAGCAAGTAAAATGTGAACAATTAAATCATCTCATAACTTGAATTTATTATTAATCACATATTACAATGAACATAAGGTAAAATCGGCTTGGCTTGTCCCATCAGAGTTCGTATTGTATTTATACATCCGCATATCCATGCGGTTTGTAATTACTTTTGAAGAATTGGTCCAAACGCAATTGGGTGGTTTCTTCGGCCGCTGAGTCCATTGACACGTTCTGGATATGGCGCAGACTACAATACGCAACGTGTTCATCGCCGTAGCCTTGCTCTTGAGCGAATCGTCTCAAATAATCCACGAGCATATGTCGTTTGTTCTTCGTCATGCGAGGGTTTCCGTCGTCGTCGTCGTCAGAGTCGTCGTTGATTTACTCGAGAAGAGTGGCATCGTCGTATTCGCCGCTTGTCGGAACGGGGTCATCGAGTGACACGAGTCGATCAAACTCCTCTCTTGAAATGGTTGGCGGCAAAAGTACGTCTGTCGTAACGCTATCTTGTCCACGCCGCTAACTTGTCCAACCGCATACCGCACTGGGTAATATTTCTGTGATACACGCTTTATTGACACGACTTTCTTTGGTCGTGCGAATTAGTTTGTTTGTTCCATTAGATGAGTTTAGAAAATTTTAGATCGCTGGTCTCTTCCATTCTATGATTGTATTTGACCTGCTGCAGTATGTTAATTATAGATGACTGCCTTGTTATTTTGTATTCGTTTGTTTATTTTGAACTTATAACTACTTCTGTTATTTGTATTCCCGTATTTCGTAGTCTTGAACGATAATATAAAGGCTTCGTCGCTTAGTTCTCATTTATGTCAATATATGTTGCATCTTTGTATTATTTTGAGTCAAGGCAGGATAATTATAAGGCATTATACGGTTATTCAGTCAACCTTAAATTCAAATGCCGTTGAAAATATAAATATACTGTTTTGGTACACACTTCTGTGTCATTGCCCCGAACAGGTGATGGGCTGGACCAACAATCGGCCCCTAAGATCTGCAGTAGGGGCCTACACCATGCCACCTGCCTCTTATGTGGCTTCCGTGGCGCCACCGAAGGGGTTCGTACATCTGCTCTGTGACCTTGAGGGGTACGGCCTCGGGGGAGGAACCTGAAGCGTTCAATTCCTCCTCCTTGCCGGACAACTCCACCAGCATGCCCTCCTCTGATAAGGCTGGCACGTCATGAATGGAGGTAGGGCCCACCTCAGGGATTCTTGGACCACAGATTCCCTCATTCACTTCCACCCGAGTAAGTTTGGAATCCATCCTCAGCCGCTGTTTTCTTACCCTTACCCACGTTTTTCACACAGGCTCACTCAGCCAGGATCCGCTATAGAGCTGTAGGGAATCAGCCCTCTCCGCCACAAAACTACACCACTGCGGGTTTTTCTCTTCCTTGGCGATCCCCACTTGGTGAATGATGGCCTCCACAATTGGAGCACCGTTGGCCCCCTTATCATGATCAGTCCATCCACTAGGGCCCTAGTCATAACTAGGGTGGACTGGTGACCCTTGCCATCATGATCTCTGGTGCAGATTGTGCCATTGTTACGCACTGTAAACATATTATAGATACCAAACATTACCTCACATACATCACATAAGGATACCACTGGTTTATCACTTTCCCAACGATCCGCCTACCGAGGGGAATCTATAAAACACTTTGGTTTGCAGAGTCTGCTACGGAACTTGTCTATGCCGAGTATGTCAGTTGTGGTAACATAAGCGCATGTACTGTGGTACCACTCCTGGCAGAAGTCACTCATGATCATAACACTACCCTGCCAGGGTTGACAGTATATGCAGTACAGCTTATCGTCGGCACCTACATCGTCTTCCTATGTTCTCGCCTTTATTCCGCAGCCATACTCTTACCCATTGCGGTAGGCTACGGTCCCGTCATGGTTTACAACGATTTTGGGATTCACCAATGAAACAATGCACTGCGTCCATAAGGGTCCTATTGTATCTCTCAACTTGTCAATTTGCAGACAACCGGGATGTCGTACGCGTCTTATGAATGTGGAGAGTATCCCACATTGCTGTCAATAACTTCCGACTCTGGTCTGTAATGAGCTGAAATGGGCAAGCGAACCTTGAAAATAATTGGTCCACTGCTTCTCTTGCGGTTACCTCTGCAGTTTGTGGTGGTAGTGGTATACACTCAACCCACTTTGTGAATTGGTCTACCGTAATCAGGATGTACTCATTACCCTGCCCAGTGGACGCGCTCCATCAGGCCTCTAGCATGGTATTCCTGCATAACTTCCGGGGATACAATAGGCCCTCTGTATCCTCCTGCGTGTCGTAGGAGGCGACTTATAGGGGGCAACCTGTTGGCCGTGGGTTGCGACTCGTTTCGGTGGACAATGGGATCCAGGTGGCTGAGTGGAGCGGTCCTTTTGAGAGTCATATTTGCAACGCACTACTCTGGCCCGGATTTCCCCGATACGAGAGGCTGGAATGGCCTGGTTCAGTCAATCGGCTTGTGGTGACTTGCCCTAGGATAATATTAGCATTTAGCTTAATCAGGTCAATCTTATCTATTCACATTTATAGGCATCATATAACACACTAGTGTTAGTGTACCGTTCAAACATATACTTACCTTACCTGCATAACCCCATTATCCTGGCGCACCTATTTCTTGTTCTGGTTGCAAGTGATGCACGAGGCTACATACCAGGTAATGTCGGCTGTCATCCCATACCAGTTAAACTTTCCAGGAATATTACCCTTCGTTCCTTCAACCCCCTGGTGGCCTGCTGATGGAATGTCATAGTTATACTACCCCCGAGGGTCCGGGGTAGAATAGGTCCACTGTATCCTTCTGCATGTCGTTAGAGACGACTAATAGGGGACAACCTGTTGGCCGTGGGTTGCGACTCGTGTAGGTGAACAATGGGATCCAAGTGGTTGAGTGGAGCGGTCCTTTTGAGGGCCATATCTTTAACACACTACTCTGGCCCGGATTTCGCCTAGACGAGAGGCTGGAATGGCCTGGTTCAATCAATCGGCTTGTTGTGACTTGCCCTAGGATAATCGTTTCCATTTTTATCCTTTCCATCTCCATTTTCATTTATCCTAGAAGGCGGCTGCTTAATCAGGTCAATCTTATCTATTAACCTTTCTTGGCACCATATAACACATGAGTGTTGGTGTGCCGTTAAACCCTATACATGCCTTACCTTATACTCCAAAACCAGTGCTCGCATGTTACGGGGCACCACCAGGTGATTATCCTGTGTATCTTTCTTCTGTTTATAGTTAATCCAATCATTGAAATGCATCAGCTCTTTATTCATCTAGTACGACATTGATTAATCAAAAAACAGGCTCCTTGTGCCGCCCATATTTGTGCAGTGGAGAATCCCCAGCACGATGGATTCTGGAAGCACAGAGGATCCGCATCAGTTACAAAGTAACAAGATATTACTGTCTCTGTTCCCTGTTGAGTAACAGCAATGGGCGATGGGTCGTGGACGAGATAGGTATTCAGCCCCCCAGGATCCCACACTAGCCGTGGCTCCTCTCCTGTCTCGCCAACCGCTCTCTCATCCTTCCCATGTCCTTGCACACCGGTTTGGGGCTAGAACATTGAGCATATTAATGACCTGTTCCCCAACCTCCACTTCCAGTTCCCTCCGTAAACTGCCTTTTTACTGATTTTGTCCGTGGCCTTTCCGTACGCTACCTCTTCCCTGCTGCATCCCTCGTGGGTCCGGGGGTAGAATAGGCCCCCTGTATCCTTCTGTTTTCGTCTTTTTTCAATTTATCCTAGAAGGCGGCTGCTTAATCAGATAAAATTTATCTATTGACCTTTCTAGGCGCCATATAACTCATTAGTGTTGGTGTGCCGTTAAACCCGAAACTTATTAACTTATTCACTCACTCACACTTCTCTGCTGCCCGTATTGCCCTGAGCTTCATCTAGCGCTCCTCCATACGTTAACAGTATGAACATATTTCACAGGGCAGATCACACAACTTGGCTCCAGCCGCATACTCATGGCAACCTTATTGATCTCGGGGCCTCCTAGATAAAGCATCCACATTGCCATGTTTCCCGCCAGCCCAGTGTCAATTCCTCCATCCACCTTACCAGCTTCCCCTGTGGCTCTTTAAACTTCAATAGCCAAATCAAACTTGCATGATCTGTGCGTATGGTGAACGGTCGTCCTTGCAAGTAGCGTCTAAACTGCCGTGCGAACCTCACAACAGCCAGTACCTTCAACCCATATATATATAAGCTATAACCCTCTCTTCCTCGTTCTGCAACTGGCACAGCTCTGCTCTTATAGCCATATTAGATGCATATGTGTCCAGTATGAAGTCAACCGTCCTATTGGATAATGTGAGGAAGGGCGGTGTGGTTGGTGTATCTTTCAGTGCTATAAATTGCCCCAGTATTAATCTTTCTTACCTATCACCCGGTACAGTGGTAGATAGGCGAATTCCTTGATGAAGGCTCTTACTTATTGGCTCCAAGAGCCTTTTCATCCTTGGGTCCCTTGGGTTCCGGCCATTCCCTGACCACTTGGGTGTCATGTTGTGACATTTTCTCTTTCCGGTAAAACACACTTTATTGGTTTTAATTTCAAACCCTACTTACTTCATAACAAGACCCTAGGACAAGGATATCACCAAGGAACGCGAGACCGGTGTTCTAATTTAACCCGTAACATTAGGTCCATTACCCCAGCAAAGGTAGCGGGTGCATTACACAACCCAAACCCTACGTGAGCATGTTCAAATAGGCCATATGTGGTGGCAAATGCAGTTTTCCTCCTGTCTTCTAATTTTTTCTGGCTCTATTTTTTACAAGCCAATACGCGGAATTGGCATCCAGTCTGGTGAAGCAGATTTTACCTGCTAAGGTGTCCAGGCACTCATCTAAGAGTGGAACGGGAAACTCATCCTTGTTGGTGACATCATTCAGTACCACGTAATCCACGCAGCAGCGCACGGATCCACCTCTCTGCCATATGAGAATAGGTGCAGAGGCCCATTCTGAGGTAAACTCTTGAATGAGCCCAGCCTACAGTATGTCCCTTACGCGGACCTCTTCTTCACTAGTGAAATATTCTGGAGTTCTTTTCATCCTTCGCTTGATTGGCCTGGTATCCCCAATGTCATACTCGTCGCTGGTAAATGCATCCTCGTAATCCACCAACAACGTGTAATTAAGAGGCTCCAACCATATTGTGTAGGTGTTCAGGTACCTCACAGTCCCCTTTTATCCATGAACTACATGCATAAACCCTACACCAACTCGGGACTTGGTCGCAGCTCTCCACTCTTCCCTGTCCAGCATTAGGGTCCTCATCTCCCCTGTGTCACTGAGGCCAACATCCTGCCACAAAGAGTCGATGAATGTGGCTCGCCGCCGTTCCCTTCTGCTATTTCCCTGATTTGGCTCCCACAATATGATGTGATGGGCTGCCAGCTCCGGGTGTCGAATGCAGTGGCCTGCGAAACCCATCCTCCTCTCCCTGATCTTTATTGAGATACGCTGAAAGGTCACCATACAGGTCATTGTTGTGTACATGGTATTTCCAGATAACGTCAAGTGCCATGCGCAGCATCCTGGTATAGACACCATCAAGGGATTTCTCTTGCTGTACAGTTAAGGTCCATGTTTCAGCGCCATAGAGCAGTACTGGCTCGACTGTTGCCACATGAGTCGCCTCTTGAGGTCGTCGCTGAGCTTGGCCTTCCACACCTTCTTCATTGAGTGTGTCGCACAGCTCCTTCTCTGTCGAGGCGATGTAGGCCCCGAGGTACTTAAAGTCTTCCACCACCTCTAGCACTGCTCCATCGCCAGTGACGACATTCGTGTCCTCGACGTTGAAGGCAAGCACTTTACTCTCTTTAGTATTGAGATGAAGGCCGATCTTCTTGCACTCTGATTCCACTGCTAGCAACAGCACCTGTGCTTTTTCTGCTGTGTCAGGTATGAGGCCAATATCGTTAGCTTAGTCAAGGTCCGATCCGCCGGCTTCTCCTCGGGGTGAGTGTGAAGCCCAGTTGTTCCTCCTTGCCGTCAATTGCCTGCCTCAATGCATAGTCAAAGGCTAGAACAAATAGAAAAGGGGCCAGTGTGTCGCCCTGGAGTACTGCTTGTATATCGAAATACGGGGTCTCACCATCTGGAGAGAGCATCTTTACTCGAGTTCCCCTGTAACCCGCTGTAATTACCTGGACCACCTTCTCTGGGATGCCATAGGCACAAAGAATAGATATTATTTTTCCTATGCACGGTGCTGAAGGCCTTGCGGAAATCGATGAAGGTGAGCACTGCTGGTAGTCTTTCCTCTTTCACTCCTTCCAGTATTCTCCTGAGCGCAATTATCTGCTGGACAGTTATGCGCTTTTGCCGAAAGCCATTCTGCGAAGTTCTGAGCAGAGGATCTAGAACAGGTCTCAATCTTTTGAGCAGAATCCTGTTGTAGGCCTTGGCGAGAAGAGGACATAGGCTGATGCCTCGATAGTTGTCCGTCTTGGTGAGGTCACCGGACTTGGGGATCGGAACAATATTAAGAGTGCTCCATAGTGCTGGTAGTGCTCCAGTAGCATATGCTCTTTTTATGAAGCTGAGAGCGATAACATCCACCTGGACAAACTTCAGGACTTCCGGGGCCACTCCATCTTCACAGCAGCCCTTGCCACACTTGATGCTGCGCTTGGCCTTCAGGTATTCTTCCATGGAGATTGGACCGTCTGGTATGGGAAGTTCTTGGAAGACCTGGGAGATGGGGTCATCTTCATTGTCTACCTTCGGTGGACTGCCAAGCAGCTTCTCAAAGTGTTATTGCCACGCAGATACTCTCTCCCTATGATTCCGCCCCTTGATCTTGGACGATTGAGCTGGTTTTCTCCCTGATACCTCGTTTAAGAGTCTCCAGCTTTGTCCGTGCCTGTGGTTCATATGTGCCTCCTCCACGCCTTTGATCTTCTGGGTCAGTTCCTGCTGTTGTATTTCTACATAAACTTGGTACAGCTCTTCTTTCCTCAGCTTGTAGGTCTCTCTCCGCTCCTCTACCTTGCGATTTGCCAGGTAACTCTTGTACGAGGTCCTCATCTCCTCCCTTGCCTTCACTACCCAATGGTCCAAACACTGCTCCTTCCGTCGTACCCTCGGGACTTGTGCCAGACATGCCTCCGCAGCTGTTTGGTTGACCTCGGCTAAGCGCGTGTAATCTACAGAGATATCCTTGTCCTGCTGCAGTATTTGGAACCTGTTCCTGGTCTCCAGTACATACTACTGCTGCAGCTTAGAGACCTTCGCTGGCTGGCTCCATTGGTAGTCTACCTTCTTTACCCTATACTCACCCACTCACTCCGGAGTGCTTTTCTTCATAGTACGAGGGGCTGGCTGGGAGGCACCTGCAGAGGAACATTAACTGGCTTCCAAACCTGACTAGGGGTCGATTTTTGTGGTTTAGTGCGTTAAAGGCCTTCCGGTAAGCTATCCCCCTTTCCCTCGGGTCCTTGATGCCCCTTGCTCGAGGCAAAAAGATGAACACCATAGGGAGAAGATAGCCCTCTTACCCTGGGCTCCTCACGCTAACTGACCCTACCTATCCTGCAACTCAGTTACCGTCCCTCGACCTCCTTTCTCTTACATCTGCCTATTTCCTTAGGGCAGGAGTCGCCTTGGGTTAGTTCGCTGCCCCCTCCAGTTAGTTCACTCCCCGACCGTAAGGAAAACCTGTTTCCAAGTGGTTCGCGGAGTTTCTGGCCTTACCCTCACGTTCCATGATGCCAACAGACTCATGTCCACCTTACATTACCACGCTGTCCTACCCAAGTTGATCCCCTCTGCCCCCCCCCCCCCCCCCACGCGCCAGTCTATAAAATCATTTCAATCAGATCAGGGACGGGAATAGAGCTGACTTCGTCCAGCCATTCATTCAGCCTGTTTCTACTTTGACAGGTAGCCAAACGGAATGGCCACTTCTCCGGTCCAGCAATACTTTCCGACATAAAACATGCAGTTGAATTCCTTGGCGGTGACGG
The DNA here is from genome assembly GCA_034190875.2 of Urechis unicinctus. Lineage (NCBI taxonomy): Eukaryota > Metazoa > Annelida > Polychaeta > Xenopneusta > Urechidae > Urechis > Urechis unicinctus. The sequence goes on along the minus strand of CM067347.1, from coordinate 56,873,285 downwards.
TGTCAACAGATTTTTGATTTCAGTACGTATTCCGAATTACTACGGATCATTGGATAGAAGGCTTTGAGTGAGAATAACAATATTGCTTTTATCTATCAGCGAGCACACGGCAACATATCGATCTCTCTAGCAGCTCTTTAAAAGCATGTACCACTCCTAGCAAGTTGGATATCTCCCACGTTAATTTGGGGATCGCTCTGTGTCTGTTTATGATGTTGCTAAATTTAAATGTGTTTTGTGTTACTACACTAAATATGTTTCATCAAATGATATAAGGCTGGGATATGGCGGCGGCCCATTCTGAAATCATGAAAATGGATAATCGTGTAAACTATTACTGGGCGGCACATGGTCGGCACCTAGTTGCTTTCCTTATATGTTGATTGTGTTTGGTCCACCATCACCTTAGTCAGGGTGCATTGCATGATAACAACAAGACCTCAAATGAAATCGTTGCGTTACTCACACTGACTGTTTAAACTTCAGACCTTTCTGATAACGAAAATGCCTCATTTGCATTCACTGTAATGTCCTGTTTAAGATCAGCTACACAAGGGAATTATGGCACCCAGCAGTACAACAGAGAACGGGAAACACTGGTTTGACATTAAACTGCCGATGATTGTAGAATAGTAAACATCATCTCGTATTTTGGAATATTTAAAATTGTAATTGCAGTGACCAGTCAAGCATGTAGTACAACATCGTCTAATCAATAAATATTCAACGTTTTGCGATCAGCATGTGTTAGCATGGATAATTTGTTGTTGCAATGCTAAGTTCGTACTGATCGAGGCACCTGCAATTCCTGCACGACTATCCAAGGACTATGGAGGTTAATGCGCTGGCGTTCTTTTCAAAAGAGTTGCTAATCAATAACCTTTTGGATTTTACATAAGACTACAAATCAGCTCTCTGTATTCTATTGTTATGTATATTACCTTGCATTATTTCGATGTAAGACATTAAACCATTCTTATTGTCTTAGGATTTCTCGTCCCTATCTGATAGATTAGTGGACATTTACCTGAAGCGAAAACAAAGGTTAGCCTCTCTCGTGGCTGATTTCGATTGTTATTGAATATTTTAGCATCGTTTATCATTTATCGTGTCGAGAAAGTATCTAGATAAGTATAGAAATGTGTTCATTGCTGCTTTCAAGGTCGGGTACATCAATATATTCCTCCCTCCGACTTACAGCGAGCTATTGAGGAGCATCGGGGGTAGGTTCTGAGCTGCTTCTATGTTGAGAATAACACGATCATCCAATGCCTCATTTCTTTGAGACAGACCACTTAAACTTGTTTTTAAATCGCCGAGCTCGATTGGTTTTTCTGTGTGTGTAGGGTATTCGTCGGCCACTACTAAGTGGTCTTGAAAGAGACAGTCATTGCCACACTAATGTGCACCAAGGACATTTTGTACGTAGAGGCTGATCGTCTCGGTGCTGCAACAGAGAGTGTGTTGCATTCACAGTGGTAGGGTTTACTTTCATTGCTTAAATTGTTTATCAGTTGTCTAATGTCTTAAAGATAGATGTCACAGTGTTGAACATTAAAAAACGCAAACAATTTTTTTCCAGATCGCTCTATCCTCCCGATTTCCAGACAGTCTTCAAACAAGGCATATTTAAAAAACGAAATGGCTGCTTAACCCTATCTGTGTTCTTTTTCATCTAAGTCACTGTATCAAATAATCTGAGCCATTTTATATTATTGTTGAAAACGAACCCATGACAGCCTAGTGAGCCAGATATAGGCTCAGTCAAGTTGGACAAGTTAGCGGCAGCGGAATCTTCACTTAACGCTATCTTGTCCAAGTTGGTGAGATCGCGTAGGCTTCATGTAGGACATCAATGAGGAGCCTGAGAGACATACTGGCTCAGTCAAAATGAGTCTGAAAGATGAGCCTGATGGTTTGTTGAAGCCTAGTGAGCCAGATATAGGCTCAGTCAAGTTGGACAAGTTAGCGGCAGCGGAATCTTCACTTAACGCTATCTTGTCCAAGTTGGTGAGATCACGTAGGCTTCATGTAGTGATTGCAGGACATCAATGAGGCAGAGACATACTGGAAAAGAGTCTGAAAGATGAGCCTGATGGTTTGTTGAAGCCTAGTGAGCCAGATATAGGCTCAGTCAAGTTGGACAAGTTAGCGGCGAGCTCCCATATCAGATATACAGTGATGTTGGGACGTTTTTGCAAGGACCGAATAGATACGATCTTATCATTTTTCCAGCATTTACACGAACGGTGTAACACGGAGATGATGTACTCTGCTTTGGACAAGTTAGCGGCGTGGACAAGATAGCTTCACGACATACGTCGTACAGGTCACAGTCGAAAGCGTCAATGGCGGGCTGTTCGGTTCGAGTGAAGCCGGCTTTACGTTAACAGTTGGCGATGGTCATGGCCTTTACCATCGACCACGAAGACTTGGCAAGGTAGATGGCGTCGAGAAGGTTGATCTGTCGGGCAACTCGCAGTGCTTGTACCGATTCGTCCGCGTCAAAGGCGTTTATGATTCGTCCATTCAATGCGCTGCGGTAATGCCTTTCCAGTTCCGTATCACTCTTTGGTCCATCGGCTGGATCAGACTCGTGGTGTTGAGCAGCAGGAAGTGTAAAGTGATGTTGATCAGCGTCACCTGCGGCGAGTGGGCAGAACAGTTGTCGATCAACAGGCAATTCTTAGATTGGTTGAAGTAGAGCTTTCGGTCCCATTTAGTCAGCCAGTTTGCGAAGATCTATCCTGTCATCCATGCATTTTTCAAAGAAGCGTACTCGACCGTCAGTTTTGTGGTATCTTTCCGAAAACAGCGCAGGCGACGACTTTTACCAATGACGAATAGCAGAAGCTTCTCCGATCCGTCCATATTGGCGCAAAGTAGGACGGTGATCCTTTCCTTGGCGGCTTTCCCTCCGGCGAATTCCTCCGTGGGCAGGCAGTGTCCCTTGTCCTTGAAGGCCCGGAAATAAAGGGCCGTCTCGTCTGCGTTGAATATGTCCTGGTCATTGAAGTCGGCGGCAATTTCAGGAAATTTGTCTTTGCCAGTGGCGGGCGGACGGGTTATCGGCGTCTTGTTTTTCACCTTGCTGTTTTTGAAGACTACGTTGAACCGTGACTTCCAGCACCACAGCCAACCAGAAGACCCTTTTCATTTCCGCTTGCTGGAGAGCCTTTGATTGAATTTCTGGTTAGGACAGACGTGCGCCTCGGGACAACTTCTGTTTGAACCACGTAAAGAGTGCCTCGTCCAGTTCTTCGTCATCACCCGCTCTCTTTCTTTTTCGGCTTTCGTATTGGCCGGCTCTTTGTTGCTCAAAGATGTAATTCCTGTTCTTTACTAAGCGCGATATGGGGGACGTGGAAACTTCTAATTTCTTGGCGATTGTAGCTTGGTTTTGGCGACTTCTTTTTAGGTCTTTCAAGATCTCTACTTTCTTCTGTAGGGTGAGGTCTTTTCTTCGAGGCATCGTGACAGTTTCTTTGGTAGTTTGCCTTTTAAACCGCCCGACTTGACACTTGATCAGGGAGTCAAGGTGTAAATGTGAAACCACCGGAAACGGGAATTGGGCACGCTGACAGTGCACAATCGTAATCTCCAATCGTAAGTCACGCTTGTTAGTCAGCCGCCAGCATCCCCTAGATGATTTAACTACCTCATCATCTTCGTTTAACTCGGGTGATCAGAGGTCGGGTGATCAGAGATCGTTAAGTAATCAGGATTAAGCCGTTACAGTCGATGGTATTTGAAATCGATCGACAGCAACGCGTCCCTTTTAACGAGGCGATTCGTCTGGAATGTCCCGGTAAACCGAGTGAAATAGCATTGCTTGAAATGGTTTCCCGGTCTGCGTCCCCATTATCGAGGAATCTCTATTGGCGAGGTCCCGTTTAACGAGGTTGTACTGTACAACATTACAATAGTTCGTTTTCTAGCTACTTATAGGCTGCATTGGCATTCGAGCTCGCTAAGTCTGTGTATCAGCAGGGCGAGTGAATTTGGAGAAAAAAATCGAGTGTGTCAGACTAATTTGCATGGCGTATGTACTTCTTAACCTTAACCCTTTCCCCTCCCTTTGCCTTTTTAATCTCACCCTCGTTAGACATCAGGATCGAGTACATTTTGGGGCGCATGCCAACATACTCATATGCACACCGCCGCACTCATCCTTCACCAGTTTCCTGACCGACTTCCAATGCTCCCCAATGCTCCTACGAGATTCTTCTGGTAGTCTGACAGCCATTCATTCTTCACAGACATTCGCTCTGGCGTTAGTGTATAATCATTGTGATCAGCATGTAATTCTGCAGGGTACTCGAGATCAACTTCAAGTATATATCCGGTTTCGGCATTGTCGGGATGGTCCTGTATCCGATGATCGGCCGGCAGATCCACCCACTCAATACCGGCAGTAGCACCCATACAGGTTGTTAGCGTCAAGGTTCTGGATATAGATCGCTGGCTTATCCTGCTCAAAGCCCTTCAAATACGGATTATTGGCTTTAACATGGCGACGCAACACCATGCCTTTCAAACTGTGAGGGGCCTTACCGGACAAACAGGTGTATCTCATAGTTGGTGAGTAACTCTAGCGCCACACCTGTGCTCCTAAGCAGCGCGTCCCATGACAGACCCGGGCTGCAGTAGTAGTTGGCTGGGTCCAATCCGTACAGCTTCAGAGAGGTCTTGCGGAATATTTCAAACACATCAACTAGGAGCAACACGTCTGTGCGCAGGTACAGGTCATGGTAGTGCCCCATGTTTCTACACCCGAACATCGGTGGTCTCAGAACCAGCCTGCATCTTCAAGTTGCAGGCGTTACGGACTGGTTTCGTTTACTTACCGGTCAAAACCGGTCACGTATGGAGTCGCCGCCCGGTTCCTTTTTACACATACGACATCGGGTTGCCACCTTGTGCGCTCTTTTATCCTCACGCGTCCTGCATGGGAGCTGGCGCCGACAGAACTGTTTTGATCTTGCGATTTTCCTGTTGCAGGGCTTACAAAAATTCATCCACGGTGTTGAAAGCTCCGCGTTTGCCTTTTTGTGGTAAGTATTGCGTTGTCGGCGATTTGCCAAATTGTTAATTCCCAAAGGGCAAACCGAAGTGTATGCAATTCTGACATTTAATTTCTATCAGCAACACTGATAAAACCGTGGTTTAATTGTGCACCCACTATTCCTAAGGAGTCATACTCCATTTTAAAACATGAGGGGGAATAATGTTGTAATGTGAGTATGTTACGTACATATTCATCTCCTGCCAAACTGCTTCTCAACCTACCAGTTCTTTCCAATACTTACCAACCTACATGCCTTATATACAACTACCTACCTATTAGCTCCATCTTAAACTATAACGTCATAGTAATCAATAAAGTTTCTTCTAAACCCTGCGCCTGAGGTTCGAGTTCCTTCATCAACATCCTTAAGTGCGTGTCGCACATCACCACACCACAGAGAGCGATACGAAATATTGCAGTAGATCCATACAAAACATGAACAATGAAGTTTCAAAATAAACCTTTCATCTACACATACATATAAACTGTACTCATGGGAGTGAAAATTGCTTGGTTCTGTCAGACAATAGAAATGCGGGATCTTAATTTGGATAATATTTATCACAGACATCTGATGTACAGGAATGCATAGTGAGATTTCAAGCGTTACAGAATAGAACTTCGATCTTCACAATCTATACAGGCCAAAATGTGAAACTAATTCCAATAATAACAAAAACCATTAAATTGATTGTTGATTTACAATAGGAGATCATGCAAGATATGTCGTACTGAATGAAAAACATTGTATCGATATGGAGGATATATTCTTGATAAACATTAGGTTTCTAATCGATCTTTTCGATTAAACAATTGTAGAAAGAGACATGCTAACTTTTTTTTACTTTTTGCGATAGAAAACTGATCCACCCGTCGCCAGTATTGCGGCAGCCAGTTCAATACCCACCACCAGTCACCATGTCCACACCATCAGATGATCGAGGGGGGACATCCAAGCTATTGTTATCATCTTCTGATTTACGTTCATTCCCGGCTCATTTGCCCACAGGTTAAATATATAACGGTAATGTAGGTCAATTGCTCATCCTCGTCAACCTAATTAACGTAATTTCCTACATCAGGCGGGATGTTTGTAGCTAAATCACCGATACATGAGTAGCCGAGAAGATGAGATCAGCAAGCTTGATTTCAGGGGTGACTGGGGAGCAGAAGGAAAACGACAGGTACCGTAACATAACAACAAAATTTTAGTTCAGAGAATCATATTTCTTGTCAGAATTATTGTCCTGTTTTTACTCACACTGTACATTGATCTGCACTATTCGGTCACCAGACGCCCCAACGCCATTTTTACCGCTACACGTCACAATAGCACTACCGTGTTTTCTGAGCTCGACATCAGTCATGGACCAGGTCAGGTTTCTCTGTGACCTGGTCAGCAGCTCCCTCTCGTTCTCTCACTCAGCCACACCTTCTTCCTCCTGCTCTGTGATGCTGAACACGTCCTGTCTGTAGCTGGTGCAGGTTATATTGGCTTCAGGACGAGCGACATAATGAGAGGACAGGGGAATATCGTCGTCCGTATTCAGGACGGTCGCCATGAAACGTTCATCGCCAACATACTTGAGCATCACTGAGGTAAGACAAATACAGAATCGATGGTAAACATCTTACTTTAAAGAATATATTGATATTCTTTAGATAAGACATGACTCTCAAATCAAGGGTTCTACATACATTTGAATATTAAGACATAGTGAAGATATTCTATCTATAGGGAGTAAATGTAAGGTTACTGCTTGTGTCGGAAATAATAGCATAAGCAGACGCACGGATTAATGAAGACGGAAACACTGAGCTCAACAAAACTGCTGACAAGGCAGGTTCTCTTGAATATGTGTCACAGTGACTGCAATAAATAAAACTGATACCGCTCTGAGAAGACCGTGGATACCATGTGCGCTATTCATGGATATATGTTAATGCCACAAGCGTAATCACTAGAGCTGTGGACTGGAAATCTTTTTTGTGAGCAATAGATTTCTGGAATGTGGTACAAAACATCATACACAACAACTCACATGGAAACGCCATTTTGCATATGTACACTGCTGCACCATCAGGCGAGAAAAACAACTCCCTGCTGTCCCCATCAGAATCCCTTATATACCAGCTGAAGACAAGCACCGAGTTTGCTAGATTAGTTGAACAAGTCAAAGTGAACAGTTGACGTTCTCTGTAATCTCCCACTCCAGAAAGTCCACACAGGCCGATCCGCTCTTGATCAGAGCATACGAAATACCAACAACGCATCCCAAATCCTAGTGGAGCTTCAACGGAATGTCAAAGAGAAGTAATTTACGCACCTCGCACTGTTTTATTCAGCAGATCAGCGTCAACGACTCCCCGCTCCTTGTGCCGCTTCTTTTCAAGGCGAAGTATTGTGAGGTTGTATTGGTAGAATTCACCAGGTCGCATATCGCATGTAACGTTATGATTTGTGGGGTCGTTGTTACTGTAAATAAGTTCTTCATTAAGAGAAATTTGTTACTATATTGGACCTCACCACTGCAACGCAATTGTCGGGGTAGCTGTCAAGCTGCATAATAGGGTTAGGCTTTTATCTTGCCTCGGTTATGGTAAACAGTCACACAGGAAGATAAACCTGCACCCTGAAAGTCGACCCTTACTGTGTCCATGATGATGATAGATTGCGCAAGGCTACACTGGTTGTTTTCAGCGGCAATACATTCGGAACCTACTCCAGCGAGTACAAGTCCAGCATCACAGTATTGAGCATATTGCAACGATGAAAAATGATAAGATATGTAGCGTGGGGTTTTCAAGGTCGTAGATAACGAAATGAGGACATTAATTAAATCAAAATGTAAATATTCTTGAAAGTTCTATTAATTATCAATTATCAAAGTCGAATATGTAATTGCATCATTCAATTTCCAAATTGCGCGCATTCACCCGAAATAATGCAATCAGTTTATCCCCCTTGGGATATTGTGTCTGGATAACGTAAAGGATAGCATCAGTTATCTTTTAAATCAGCGAATGGTGTTTTAAGAAACGGATGGCTGTAATACATTTTAGCCTGTTGTTTAGCTATAATAATATTCGATAAAGTGCTTGTGTAACAGATATGCTATCAAAATATGTTAATCATCACATAAATGTTTGCTTGAGAAATTTGTTGAAGAAACGGAGGATAAACATTCAGGATTGTTCTGTTTCTCGGGTAATTGAGGCAGACTATGATTCTATATTATCTCACGCGGCGCTCACTAAATGTAGATATCTTACAAAGATATTTTAGACTGAATGCTCGTCCTCTTTCCGCTTTTGACAGGTGTAGAATATACACTGTCGTGCGCAGACAGCGATCGAAATGTATGAAAAGACTGAGTATGTACACTCTGCATGTGTAGCGCATCTATGTAAAGTGTATGGCCACTGTGCTTTGATCCGTTATGCATTAGTAGCCGTTATGATGACAAAACTATGATACTGGTTGCGGTGTTGATGATGGTGGCAGCGATGATGATGATGATGATGATGATGATGATGACGATAATGATGATAATGAGGAGGAGGAGGAGGAGGAGGATGCTAATGATGATGATGATGATGATGATGATGATGATGATGACAAAATTGATCGCAACAATACGATTATGATGATAATACGAATGGCATGGGACGGGACAGATTTCCATCTACTATCTCCGTGAGGTGCAACATTCCAATAAGAACTGTCTCATATTTTTACAGCAAATACTATTTATTTAATATTTCATCGATGTGGATGTTGTTGACAAATTCCAATACAAACTTAGAATGTGACAACTATGTCATTGTCTCGGTGACCTGTAGTTCTCCATACGTCCTATCGTCCTTGTTGTCATTATGATGGAAGTCCATATATGACGCGTCGTCATCGACCTCATCAAAGGGCAGCTTCATAGGGACGTCAGCGCAGACTGCGTCATCTGTACAGGGCATACTTAATGTCATGGCATCGACAATATATTGAGAGCGTGGTTGTTAACGTATCATTTCATTGAATGCACGCATTCAAACATTTTACCTGGTTCTGCCCAGTATTGTCGGCTGGTAGCCATAATTGACATCTTGGTAACGTCCTCGTATGTACCATACTCTGTAACAGGTATAATAAATATGTCTTTGAGATGCTTAATGCCCACCTCTTATAATTGTTTATACTACAATGTGTTTTGGATCATGCAATCAACGAGCCTTTAGGTGCTGGGTGCGACGATGCCATTGTGTGGTCACGTGATCCCTTGTCAATGTCCTCATATTGCACTAAATCCATACAAAACACTAGTAATAAAGCGTTTCTTTAGATGAAAAATCCATCTACATATACATATCATCTTAACTCATGACAGTCGAGAACTAATTGATATTGTCTATAATTGATGTCAAAATGTAAGTGGTTACTTGGATCATTAGTTTGAGGTGATTATAATGCCAGAATGATGTTTCTATACCCTGGTTCTTGTAGGACAAACGAATCATTTTGCATTCAAACTAACAAGATTTACCTGTTTGCTACTTTTGCTGCCGTTATATACCCGCCGACTACAAAACTGCCGGGCATTCTGGGTACGATCTCCTCTCACACCACGTCCTAGCAATGGCTAGTTTTAATTTCCTTCCTGAATTGTTTCGGGTAACGCATATTATTCACAAAGCATCATAGACTCACGTTAGTTTGACAGTGGCCTGTGTTTCAGAGAACGATATCATCCCGTTTGTGATAGGTATAGCCGGGTGTATAGCAGAGGTATAATCACTTCATGTTCAAGCGATATAATTAACAACTTTATCCCGATGTGTCATATCACATAGAATATTCGCACCCTGGAAATTGGACATAAAATTTGAATGAAACTGCCATTACGTGCGAATCAAGCCTGTTTAGTTAAGCTGTTTGATCAATAGTGTCTCGAGACACACTGCAATTAAAATGCATAGGGTTTGTATGTGGTGATATACTGACTTGTGCACGGAGCTGTCAATGTAGTCGAGCGTACGGAGGAAGGTTTCCAGCCATATGATGTTAGTACATAGACCAGATTGAAACGCCTGCAAAACCAGCACCACAGACATGGAACGAGGGAGTGATCTAAGACTGCTTCCCAGACGGGTTTCGTTGAACCTAATAAGGCAATTTCCACTCTTGATATTATCAGCTAACGATATTTTTCAGTCAAGCTATTTGAAGATGCTTATAAGTCTCATACATATAGATATGAGCAGAGTCAGGCATGGGGTGGGGTGAAGGGTTTGATGTGAGGGTGAGGGTGACGAGATGGGGCGAATTTGCGGCAGCCATTATCTAGGTCAACCATGCGTGTGAGGTCAGGTAAGGGAGGCCGTTCTCAGAGACGCAGGTAGTTTCCCGTTGTTTACATTGTCGGAGTTTGTCTCTCGTTTTGGGGATTTTGGATCGTTTTTAGCTATCTTGTGACCTCCTGAACGCGATGGTTAATGGTTTTTGTGTTGGGGGCTGCTCGCGTACCAGTCGGGACGGCGTGAGCGTGTTCAAGTTTCATAGTAACGACGATTTTAAAACAACAATGGATTGCCAAGGTACTACGATCGTGTGACAAATGGCGGGGCCCGGCAGGTACTCGTTTGTGTGCTCGGTTCATTTCACCAAGGAATGTTTTGAGAGGCGCTTAGACTTAGAAGAGCTTGGTTGGATACCACGATGTAAGCGGGTTTTGAAGGTGCTGCTGTGCCTACTCTTTTTGCGAAGGCCTCTGCTGTCAAGCAATCAAGAAATTATGATGAGGCAAGTGAACCCCTCCCACCCCAACCCTAGAAAATCAGACCTGCCTTTATCAAGAGAGAGAAGCAGTATTGAAAAAATAGTCCATTATCTTATTAAGAGGGTACACTACATTTCGACCATGCAACAAATTCATGGATCTATATAAATATGATAATTCTAAAGATTGATTTAGCTGATGCATTCCATGAAGGCAAGGAGGGGTTGTGGCCACTGAAAACTATCATGCATGTAATGTTGAATAGACACAGTGTGTTTGTTTGTTTTGGGCATAAATTCTATCCCAAAGCACTGATATTTTTAGTTTCTTCTTTGATATACAGATTTTGGAAGCAGCCATGGGTGAAAAATGTCACTGGATGTTCAAGGGGCACCTGTCAGATAACTGTACATGAACTAATTCCTAGCAACAAAGGCAACGTTTGATGAATATTTTACTGACTTGATTCCTGTTATGCTTAAAAGAATGTTGAGTGCCTGATGGCTAAGTTCTTGCTAGTTTGCTATAAGCCAACCCTACCCAATACACAAACACCGCCCCCAATGTGTGCAGATGATGTGAGACCAAATCCACGTCAAGCCATTGAGGCACACCAGAGTAGGTTCCGCATGAATCGTGACAAGTCCTAGGTAAGTGGAGGGTTTGAAGAATCCTTGATAGTTTAATGCTGGGAAGTTATCTCGTATTGTTGTAACAGCGCAGGCTGGTAACGGAACTCGTATCTTTTGACCAAGGTATCACAGCACCAGCGAACAATCTGTCTGTATGCAGTATACCTGCAACGCCTGTAAAATAACCATGTGACATTGTTGATTTATCCATGCTTAAATATTTTTTATCATACCAGTATCAATAAGTATAATTAAATTATATATAATGACTGCTAGCCTTCGTACAGATGTATGTGTAAATAATAGAAAACATTTTCACCTTTGTACATCATTATCTGACATGTGCCCGTGCTGTTGTCTGTAGGAGAAATATCCCACTTGCAAGCCCCATGGGTTCAAACAGATGGGGCTGAAACCAGGATGCTGGGTTATGCCACCAATAGGAATGGGGCTGTTCTCTATTGAAGTCATTTCCACACAGCACACAGATTCTTCCGCCATTGGTTGACAGTAGCCACACAAACACCTGTAACATGATGTAATGATGGGAAATTTTAATGTATGTAATAAAGGATGACATATTTAATGGCAAATAATCTCAGAATCAATCTACATCAACTTTTAAAGATATTGTAATCAGCCTTTGATAAGGCCTACTTTAAATAAAAGAGGATCTCTATTTATTAACAGCAGTCCGAAATTAGTTTGTTTGTAATTCGTGTGGAGGAGCATTTACATTTATATGGTACAACTTTGTACGAAGTTGTCTATGTAGTCGAGCGTACTGAGGGTTTTTTTCCAGCATATTTTTGGGTTAGTGACCCCTCCGGTTATTAATTGATATTATGTAAAGTTGCCCCTTCGTTGGCTATTTGGTAGGAAGCGAAAATGGGAAGCCCGCGAAAATAGAGAAAAGTTGGTAACCAAAAGAGTAAACAAGGACACTTTTATTTTTGAATATATGTGACATGGATGTTAACGAATATGGAGTCGTGTGCATATAATGGAAGGATAGGAGTCCGTGCTGTAAGTTTTGATGTTTGGATTAGTAATCAGTAAGTTTCGATGTAAATGTCTCCCAGTAAATTCAATGTTTGAATTCTGTAACCGCATTCATGGCATAATATTTGATTGTATTTTGGATTCACGGTGCTGCAATTTACCATGCGTAGATGAAACTGCGAAATATGCCTTGTATAATAGGGCAATTATCTCTTACTAACAGCTGAAAGGGGTAGCGATATATTATTTTGAGATTCTAAACATGCTGATTAGTCGATTCCTGTAACTATTGGCCATTTTGAACTTCTGTTATTTTGCTTTTATGCCGGCTGTGGGAGTGGGGTAACTGTTGCAGAAAACTGGCAGCGTTTCGATTTATCTAACCACTTACTCTTCTTTGTCGTCAAATTTTCCCATACTTGCGAATTTAATAGTTATTAGGCCTATGCGATGTTGTAAGCAAACTCGTATACTTCCCGACGGTGATATCAGTAGATCAACAAATTTGCCTGATACGGAGATGATGATTCAAGGTGTGTCTAACTGAATCCAATTTATTGTGACGTCAGAATGTCAGTAACATAAAAAACATATATATATATATATATATATATATATATATATATATATATATATATATATATATATATATATATATATATATATATATATATATATATATATATATATATATATATATATATTTATATGCCGTTTTGAGTAGCCGTATATCTTTGGGAATATAATCAGCCAATCTAAAAAATAAACGTGATCCATGAAATAATATTCATAGCCATCGTCATTACGCAGCAAATCTAGCGGCATAACGCATTGAACTTACGCTTTGACTGAACCACGCTTTACTCTGAAACAGTGAGATCAGTCAAACAATCAGACTCTATTGACATAAAAGAACTTATAACCCACGAGAGAAATATGTCTGTGGTGTGCAGATCAGACCTGATACGAATGAATGTAGCCAGGTGGGTTGCGACATTTTCATGATTTAAAATATTCTTTTAGAATTATCATCAAATATGGTAAAGAAAGCATTGGCCTCCTTGTGTCAAAGCTCAAACTCAATTATCTTCTTAAAAGCATCGCCTGAAAAGGATATTTACATAGGTGATCGGTGCTCAGTCTGTCATTGCGTCGAATATGTTCTCTGTTTACCCCGATCGCGGGACTTCGATCCACGAAGCTGATATATTGATTTTTTAGGTGCTCAAACACACCAGGAAGTACTTACCTTAACCACTGGAGAACATTATATATAGGACTCGGACAAGTTCTGTACTATGTTGTCAGCTACTTGTCTTACATAGCGTCTGCGTTCACGTTTACTTCAACCACTTGAAGGCGACGCGTATCAGTCACAAAAGTCTTGCCAAATCCAGACCAAGGGGTAGAGCAAACATCGATACGTAAAGCTACAAGAGAACGAATTCAATACGCGACAGTGTCGTTATACACGGGCAGCTCTCAAAGCTGAAATTGGCACTTCGTCTTTTGTAACCTGTTTGGCGTTTTTGGCTACGTACCACGATGACATCAGACATGATAAACCTCTAGATCGGAACCAATCTTGTATTTGTTAATTTGTGACACAAAACGTGTATGATTAAATGGTCATCATAATCTCTCAGAAACAGAATGTGAATTCGATATTGTGGTTTCATGATGTAGCAAACATATATCATTATCCCTATGAATTTCTCACGGGGTTACAATATTCTTCTGTAATTCTCGTTAAAACGTATAATTCAGTGCTTTGAATGGTTTATAGCCTAAATTGCCGGCTCAAAAATGTCATCGGCATTCCGTTTCTAGACGGGTAGGGTAACAACTGAACTTGGTCATTCGTAGAAAAGTAACTTCATCGCCGATTTATAATTTCTAATCTTTTGCATAATTATGTTGATACCAGCCACCAATCTTATTATCACTGGTAACATCATAAAAGTCAGTTAATAACGCCATATACCCCGCATTTTAATTGGAATAAGTGACCCCGTCAAAGAACATCGGTCAAAGATAACCTGGGCGCTGGTGATTGCAAGATATTAGCATCTCCGGAGCTGCGACGCAAATGTTTGCAAGATAACGCGAAATACGAACAGTTTGAAAGTGGATCATTGAGCGTCGAATGCTTGATTATCAAAAATATTTTATTAAGCATCATAAACACCCATATCAATGCATGATGTTCCTGGATAAAGAGGAAGTTTTTGATAGTGGATGTGGAAGAGTAGAGGCAGCGGCAGCGATCCATTTAACAATTTGTAGATATGCATCGGTTTTAGAGACGCCTTGCATCTGGAACTGAGCACATGTGGTCAGTATGTTAAAATTGAACCTCTTACAAATCGCAAAACTTTGAGCAGCTGGTGAAGTTTTGGTGCTCGAGTACACCAGGAAGTACTAGATTCACCATTCGGAGCTAAACGAGTTTTGTACTGTGATCCCAGCCACTTGTCTCATATTGCGTTTATCTTTATGCTTACTTCAAACACCTGAAGGTGCCACAAAAGGCTAGCAATGGCCCAGCCATGGGTTAATGTGCAACGTTTTCTTATCGTATATCAATAATCGATATGTTATGCTAAAAGTGGGTGAAATAATCAATACTCGACAATGTGAACCAGTGCAGGCGACATTCAAAGAATACATAGATAGCTGAAATGTGAACTGCGTTGTCGGCGAGTTCTTACATAGTTGATCCTAGTTCTTCGTAACCCAAACCAACACAAAAGATAAACTGAAAGGTATGCCATTGTGAGGTATAATGTTATGTCAGCAACCTTTCTAGGTTAAAGCGTTTGTGTAAGGTTTACGAAATCTGTCATACCATTTGTACACACCTTGTCCCCAAAGAGTCACATTCCACTTCAAACAAGAGACGGAATGATATGGTTATGTGAGTGCGTACGGTACACATTAATCTTCTGCCAACCTGCTTTCAAATGTACCAGTTACATTAATCTACTAACCTACCTACCTACCTATTTGATACTTACTTCCGTCATAACTGTCTTTCTAGTTTTCAACATTCCCATTTTCTCCACCAAAACACCTGACCATCTACTATCTCCGTGAGGTGCAACATTCCAATAAGAACTGTCTCATATTTTTACAGCAAATACTATTTATTTATTATTTCATCGATGTGGATGTTGTTGACAAATTCCAATACAAACTTAGAATGTGACAATTATGTCATTGTCTCGGTGACCTGTAGTTCTTCATACGTCCTATTGTCCTTGTTGTCATGGTGATGGAGGTCCATATATGACGCGTCGTCATCGACCTCATCAAAGGGCAGCTTCATAGGGACGTCAGCGCAGACTGCGTCATCTGTACAGGGTAAACTTAATGTCATGGCATCGACAATATATTGAGAGCGTGGTTGTTAACGTATCATTTCATTGAATGCACGCATTCAAACATTTTACCTGGTTCTGCCCGGTATTGTCGGTCTGGTAGCCATAATTGACATCTTGGTAACGTCCTCGTATGTACCATGCTCTGTAACAGGTATAATAAATATGTCTTTGAGATGCTTAATGCCCACCTCTTATAATTGTTTATACTACAATGTGTTTTGGATCATGCAATCAACGAGCCTTTAGGTGCTGGGCGCGACGATGCCATTGCGTGGTCACGTGATCCCTTGTCAATGTCCTCATATTGCACTAGATCCAAACAAAACACTAGTAATAAAGTGTTTCTTTAGATGAAAAATCCATCTACATATACATATTATCTTAACTCGTGACAGAGAACTAATTGATATTGTCTATAATTGATGTCAAAATGTAAGTGGTTACCTTGATCATCTCTGAAGCCTTTATTGTTGTCACTATAATTAGGTCTGTAAACCAATAACAATTCGTGATCGTAATATAGATGTTATCTATCACAGACTAGTGGTGTAAAGGAATACGTAAATGTTACCTCTTTGAACTTTGATCATCGCCGTCTGTACAGAACAAAATGTGAAGCGTTTGTTCTTATTCACAAATACAATGATATTGATGGTAGATTAAGAACAGGAGGTCATGCAAGATATGCTGTCCTGCATAATCAACAATGTATCGATAAATAGGGTATATTCGTCAAAACAATTAATCAGGTGGGCGACCGTACTATTCGATCAAGCAATTGTAGAAAGAGATATGCTACCTTTAGTTGCCTTTTTGCGGTAGTAAACGAATCCACCCGTCGCCGAAGCTGCGGCAGCGACCACAGCCAGTACAATACCTACAACTAGTCCTATGTCCACGCCATCAGGTGATCGAGGGGGGACGTCCCGAATAGCGTTATCATCATCTGCATTACTTCGATCGCTTAGTCCTGGCTCATACGCCCACAGGTTGAATATGTTATGAGTATATACGTCGAATTCCTCGTTCTCTTGAGCCTCATAAGTGTAGGTTCCTACATCAGGCGGGATGTGTGTAGCTAATTCTCGCCAGGTAGCTTTAACACCCCTATTTTGACCTCTGTGTTGTGACGTCACAATCCTCCGCTGGGCAGTGAACCAGAGTGAGGTGACTGGGCTCTCCGGCCTCAACAACCCAGGTCACTGTTACACGTGTTGCCAAGAAGATGAGATCAATGACCTTGATCACAGGGGCGACTGGGCAAACACAATGAAAACGACCGAATTAGTTGATATCAGGAAAACGATCTCTGGTGGATAATACATTAAGCACAAATATTCCAACCATTATTCAACGTCAGGTAAAATATAGATAGCCATCCTTTTATATATGATTATAGACGTTAATTATTTGCCAGTTTAATGAACATATATAAATCACCAAAAAAGTAATAACGCAACCTTTGGTGGAATGATTCATCGCAGTCAGAGAATGAGCTCCTGTTGTTGCCATGGTGAGCATTCTCTGCGTAAAGTTGTAGTTGATATGTTGTGTTGGCCTTCAGGTCTCGTAGTGTCTCCCTGATGAGATTACCATCACCTGGGTCCTTTATCCCTCTGACACGTCTGGTTTAGGGATGTATTTTATAGCACAGTGTGAACGTCTGACTGTCATAGCCGCCTGTAGAGCCGGGCTGCCACGATGCATTTAGGCTTTCAGACGTGGAATCATCCACATGGAACGCAAGTGGCATGTGAGGAGCTCCACGCTCCACCAACGATATGTCAAAGCTCTCTGTATAGTTCTCATTCAGTATAATGTTGATCACTTGACACGTGTAGTTTCCGAAGTCTTCCAACTGAACATCTGTCAGTGTCAGGTTGCGTCCGTCATCAGTGATGCTGACGTTGTCTCTCACTGGCTCCCCGTTTATATACCACGTGATGTTCCCGCGGGGTTCCATACACACATCACAGAGGAGAGTGAAGTTATCCCCGGGAGAAGTGTAGTGTGTCGGGTGGAGTACAGGGCCCGCCCAGTGAGCGGGATCTGTTAGAAAATATGAAACCGAGCAAATGCAATCGACGATCGGTCAACAGGCATAGATGTCCTGAACACATGGATAATAATTGCTGAAGCAAGAGATGTTGGAACCAAATATGTATAGATCTGATAGGACACTTACAATGAGTAATGAGTCTGACTGGCGCGGACATGTTTGATGCCTCCTCATCATTGTACGCCTCACACTGGTAATGTCCGTCATACTTGGTAATGTTGTCACAGGTAAAATAAGCTCCTCCCACAGCCCTCATCAGGTAGGACCTCCATCCACACTGAAGGTGATACAGGTATTCACCAGCCTCCACATCTTTCTCTTCAATGAAATCCTCCCCGTCAACTTGTTCTCCATTATGGTACCAGTTAAAATCTACCTCCGGTTTACCGGCGCCCAGACAGGACAGAGAAGTGTTCTGGTCGTTATAGAGAACTATCACATCGTCTGATGGCGCAGTCGGCTGCACCAAGTAGGGGTATACTGGAAAAGCATCAGGCAATACAGCAAGTTATGGTTCACACTGGAACAAAGTATCAGTGAAATAAAGA
Organism: Urechis unicinctus; assembly: GCA_034190875.2. Lineage (NCBI taxonomy): Eukaryota > Metazoa > Annelida > Polychaeta > Xenopneusta > Urechidae > Urechis > Urechis unicinctus. Next base: position 56,854,822 of record CM067347.1, on the reverse strand, counting down.
CGTGAATACAGATGTCGAATGATCAAGGATATCATCTCTCATACTAATATTGTTTCCGCCTTGTTGGTTATATTATCACGTTTGTGGGGTCCTATCACCCATACGATTAAATATCCAGCCACACACCCACCCTCCAAACCCCTGCACCCCATGAGACACGTACCATTCACTGTGAGATATTCAGGCTGTGAGGCATCTCCTCTGATGGGACCTCCTACAGGATGGTTGGTGCCATAACACGCGTACTGACCTTCCTGAGTCACACTTGTCACAGCAAATGTAACATGGCTGTTGTTGTTATCAACCAGCGTGTCGTTACCAAACAACCAGGTGTACTCTGTCACAGTCGGGTTTCCATCCGTACCATCCAGTCCAGGTGTAAACGAGCACGCCATGTTGGCCGTCCCGTTAGCGTAAACCACGTCATCAATAAACCTCAAAGCAGGTGCGCCGGGACCATCTGCAAGGCATACAAAGCACTAATAAATCAAACACGTTTGTTCCAACCTACTGTGTGACTAAAAGTAGTAAAGTAGTGTTAGAAGTTAATATGAAATAAGCATTTAGTGCCATGAGCCCGGCCTGACATAAGCTACAGCTTTTCTTTTGGCGCTCAGCACATGGGTTGAGTGCATCACTCAACTATTGCCGATGCGTGTTTAATACCCGATATTCAGTCGGCTACCATTGATTATTACATTACCTGACGAAAATCAAGCCAGAAGGTTTTCGAGTCGATAGGTTGTACATTCATCTCTTCTCTCCAGAAATATTAAATAAATGCACGGCCAGTACAATGATGCAAGGCTTGGATAATGCAGTGTATATGGGAATTATTTAACACTTATATTTTGAACTCACTGCAGGTCTGTGGAAAGATGATTGGAATAAATTGGAATAAATTAAAAACGAGATATTGAATAACTTTTAAGAGCAAACCAGCTCAGTGGTCGCACCCAGTTATATACAACAATAGTGTTAAACTCACATTGAACATTAATGGTCACCTTCTCTGTTTGTTCCCCTCCAACTCCATTGTCTGCCATACACGTCACAAATCCACTGCCCGCCTTTCGTTGCTCTAATGATATGTTGTTCCTCCACTGAAGTCGTTGTGAAGAGCACACCATCAAGTTACAGTCACCATATGGCTGATTAGGTAAGTCAATGGCTTCAAATACCTCGTCGTTAAAATCCCCCCACAGAACGCGAGCCTCTGGTTTAGCATTATAGCGACAGTCCAAGGCGAAGCTGTCGTTGTCATATCGTACGTTATAGTGGGTGTCAATAGGCTGCTCCAGTTCCGGCAAGACTTTAATATAAAATAAAGTAGGCAATGAAAAGTGGCAGTGTACTTTAAAATTGCAAACGTCAGCTGTAGAGTATCACTAAAGAACACACCTGCTAATGTCACATTGACTGCATCACTTGCCGCTTCTCCAAAGATGTTGGCTGCTGTGCAAGTGTATTCATTATCCAGACAAAGATGGTTTTTGTTGACATAAAGCGTCAGATTTTGTGCTGAAGGACCGGCACCAAGAATTTCTCCATCACGGAGCAGCGTCCATGTGTAGTTATAGATGGGAGGGTTGCCACTGTTTTCTTCGGACACTTGACAGCTAACGATCACTGTCTTGGTTTGTTCTTCGACAATTATGAGGTCTCCGTGTGAGCTGCGTACACTGGCCTGGTTAGGAGGATCTGTGGGAGAATAAAATTGCGCGTTGGTCTCTCAAAGGTAGATGGCATTGCCACCAGCACGAGTACTAGTAATTTGTAAAAAAACTGAACATCTACACGACTGAATATGAGGATTTTTAAGGCGAAAGTCAATCACTTAAAAATCAGCTTTAATGTTAAATACAATATGGGTAAAAATTATCAGAAGCAGCCATGACCGTGACCCTTAGAAAGGCTTTCCAACTTATTTGACCTTGCCAAACAAGAGTAAGGTTATTTAAAGCCCAGATGGAGTGCAATAAGAATTTCAATTTAGCCTCTAAATCCCACGCTATTTCAAAAATTGCTATAAGAAGTTAATAAATCGCCACCATGGACGTATGTCGTTTTCTGACACAAATGTTGCCTTGGATACTGAGAAATGCTAACTAGAAGTTATTTAAGGTACGGCATACAAAGAGTAATTCAGCATTGTAGCTGCTTGTTAGTTTTTAACCAGTATTTGATTTTGTCAAGTTTAAAGTGATGACGGTGTCATAAACTCACATTGCACGTTAATTTCCGTGTCAGTTTCATTCTCCCTGGCACTATTCACACATCGACATGTCACCTGACCACTTCCATGTTTCCTCTTCTCAGAATCATCAGTGTGCCATTCAAGTAATACTTCTGATTGTGTTATTTTAATCCGATCTCCTAGCTCAGAGTCCTGTTGTGACGTTTGGAGGAATATGCTATCGTTATACCCCGACCAGGAGACAACAGATGTAGGTCTCGAGGAACACTTGCACGACAGGGATAATGTAGCGTTGTAATGGATGTCTGTGATGGATTCCAGTTCGGAATCGAACTTTGGTGTTGCTAAAATCAGTTTTTATAGTAATGATTTCACTATGCATAATTAACTTTGCGAAGATGCTATATGAAACACACATATAAGCCTATGATGTGAGTGCTCATCATTGAAGAATCACATGCATGGGTCAGGTATCTTAGCTTAGTTACCCCAGACTGTCAGGTTGATGCTAGCTGGTTCTCCCCTCCCAGCAGCGTTGGTCGGGATGCACGTGTAAACATCATCGAAGTCAACAGAAGTCAGATCCAAAGCCAGATGACCATCAGCCCCATTGTTGTCATCTACAGTGTCATCAGACGCTCTTCTCCACTCGAACCAATGTGTCTCTGGGTTCCCTAAGTCTTCGTTGGCGACCGAACAGTTCAGCGTCGCAGTTCCACCCACGTAACCAAGTACAAAACTCGCGTCTGTCACCGCCTGCTTTGGTGCATCTTGCAACATTGATTACACGTTAATGCCATCTATTATTGATTGAGATAAAGGAAATTCATCTTGTGTATTTAACTGGCAAAGTGATATATTTCTGATCGGAAAAGCATGTTAAAGATGAACATATCAGAATGCAATGCCACCACAGGAATAAATATGTTTTTCTGTCATAGGTCATCTAGGCATCTACACTTAGCTCGAAAGGGTGTAGGGCGGCGGTATATATACCAAACGATACCGCTAAATGTTCTATTGATATCATGGTCTCCACCAGCGAGTACTACATACTACATCCAGTTAATGCTCGCACCACCATTCGAACGTCATGTGCTTATACAGCGGCATGCAAGGTGTACGTTATTTCATATGTTCAATAAGGTGATCATGTTTTGAGAAATCAATGATGTGAAAAATCTAGTGTTTAAGATTATATGTGAATGCTACTCACATATTACGTTCACTGTATGGCGATCTGAATCTAGTTCACCAAACTGACTTTGGTTGAGTCTGCACCAAATATCCACAACTCCCAAAGTTCTGTTTGGCAGGAAGGCTATTGTGTTATGTATGCCAGTCACATTCTGCCAACCATAAGACGTCCCAGCTAACTCATTCGTGATGTTATTCGGACCTACGATCAACCAAGTGAAGGATGGATCAGGGTCTGCTACATTAGTGGAGCAAGTCAAATTGTACATCTGACTTTCTGTATAATTCCCGGCCCCGGGAGTCCATACAGGCTGGTCCGCTCTCACTGTAACATCATGTACACACGAATATTTCACAATACAAATGGCAACTTTGTCATCTAGCCATGGAATAAAGGCATGTTATTCTGGGGCTGAAATGTGAATACGCACCTAGCACAGTAAATTCTAGCTTTTCTGAACTCAAATGATGAGAACATTGCCACGGGCCTTCGTGTTGGTGCTTTTGCAGACCGTGTATTGTGAGGTTGTACTGAATACATGTATTAGGTTCAGTAACGCAAGTAACGTTGTAGTTGTTAGGGTCATCGTCATTGTCTTCAATTTCATCTTCTTTGAGATCACAATTGCTACTGTATGTGTAATCATTCTTTTCCCACTGCACAGGAGCGCTGTTCAAGGTCGTCAAGCTACACACCAGGGTGAGACTTTCATCTTGCACCGGTGTTCTGGGATAATAATCTACAGAAAAACTGGAAGAAATACCTGGACACGTAAAGGTAAACAGTATAAGCATAAATATTATCATTATGAAAACTGTTTATTTATATTATTTTAAGATAGCATATGTTAGATCGGGTCAGTTCTTAAGTTCATATTTAAACACTCACCGATAAACAAACAATAATACAATCCTTGCGTCAACGCGGCAACCATCCTAATCGTATGATTGAAATTTACAGTCACACTTCACACAACACAACATTTATCGAGCTGGAGAGTTGTATTGAGCCCGATGTCGAACGCTATGTCTTGTAAAGCTTAAGAAGGTTCAGAGTCCGCGTGGAGCAAGCGCGTAACAGCCACATAGGGGGTTTTCTTCGATATTCAGGAAATATTGTGAACCAAAGAATCTTGTTCAACACGCAGTGTTGCTTTCATTACCTTTCCGCATATTCGATTACTCAATAATGAATGTGTTTGAAATATATAGAGTTTATAAACAAATTGCATGGCCTTTAAATTTTAAATTGTTTAGCTGATTAGTTGTTACCCCACCAGCACATTAGCGTTGATACTGCAATGCTCATTGAAAGCACCCTTTGCGTGATAAAAACAGTTGTTAAGCCAACATCACTAAACCACACCATAGCTGTTTACATGGAATTCGCCGTCACTCGATTTACATAGGCAGCATTGGTCGGGGGACTGTGGCTCCGTGGTAACCCAGGGTAATTATTCATTTTCGCAACTACATAAATATATATATATATATATATATATATATATAGAGAGATAGATATAGATAGAGAGAGAGAGAGATAGAGAGAGAGAGAGAGATATAGAGAGATATAGAGAGAGAGAGAGAGAGAGAGAGATAGATCTCTAGAGAGATCTAGATCTAGAGATCTAGATATCTCTATATAATATATATATATCTGTATATATATATATATATGTATATATATACATATCTACATATATATCTATAAATATATATATATATATATATGTATATATATATATGTATAAATATAGATATATATAAATGTGCGTATACATATATGTGCGTATACATATATGTATATATATATAAATATATATATATATATCTCTACTTATATATATATAAATATATATTTATTTGTCTATATATATATATAAATACATACATAAAAATATATATATAAATATATATATATATGTACATATATATATAATTATATTTGCGTGTGTGTGTGCATATACATATTTAAATATAAATATGTTTTAATATATATTTATATATATAAAAATTATATATATATATATACATATATATTGATTAACGTGTCGAGGTGTTCACATATATATATATATATATATATATATATATGTATATATATATAAATAAATATATATATATATATATAAACACCTCGAAATAAATATGTGTACGTATATATATATAAATATATATGTATATATATATATATATATGTATATATATATGTGTGTGTGTATGTGTGTGTGTGTGTGTGTTATTTTTAGAGTGTATCGTTTAATTTTGGTATAATGCAGCCTCCTTTTTGTGGATAAAATTTAAGTTGATGATTTGGAATATGGCAAGGTACTTAGTATCATCAATATAATATATATATATATATATATATATATATATATATATATATATATATATATATATATATATATATATATATATATATATATATATGTGTGTGTGTGTGTGTGTGTGTGTGTGTGTGTGTACGTGTGTGTGTTTGTGTATGTGTGTGTGTGTTTGTCTGCTTATGAGGTGGGGGGATGGGTGATACCGACGTTACGGCCGATGCGCAAATTATTTAGTTATGCTTTTATCTATTCAGATTTTACGTTTCCTATGTTCCTAGTTCATAAAAGAAGACCGCATTTCGACTTCTTTTAGAATAAGATTTCAGGGTTGTCATAAGTCAAATCGACGAATCTAAGAAGAGATATGCATAATATTCCAACCAATAATTATTGGTATCACGACGATATTACATTAGTTATTAAGACAAATGAATGCTGATACAAATTAATTGTTCATTCCTATCCCCGTTGTGCGCGGATGCCGATGATGAAGATGATGGTGATGAAGATGACGATGATGATGTTGATGATGATGAAGATGACGATGATGATGTTGATGATGATGATGATGAAGATGACGATGATGATGTTGATGATGATGAAGATGACGATGATGATGTTGATGATGATGATGAAGATGATTATGATGATCTTGATGATCATGATGACGATGCAGACGATTTTTATTAATGATGATTAGCGTTTACAGAGCCTGCCGATTCGGTTGAGGTAGCTCGTTAAACAATGAGTGTAATGCCATTGAACCAAATGAGACGTTTTTATGAGTGCGAGAAAAAGATGCCTAGTAGTTCCTGGTCCTCTGTACGCTTAGTCAGGATGCAAAACGGTAAATTTGCCGAGGCTGCGTTTACGACAGAGCCTCATATAAATCTCAAGACCGAGTATCACACATTTGTTTGGATGAGATATTAGCGGAATGATGGATACTTTTAAAGTATTGTAAATATCAGAATATCCTATATTGAACTGGAAATAATATGGGGTTCTTTCAAATCAAACCTTCTCGAAACCAATTCATTGCTGTTGAATATAATACGTGACAATGATTATACACGACGGGGTAGGTTTTCTACAAATACCCAACACAGATGATGATGTAAATGTCGATTCGTAGGTATTGTGCTTGTTGGTACAATGCAGATAACTGTGACTCATTTCGTGATAGAATATCTAACTTCACTTAAACGAGAAATGAATAATACATGAGATTTTTTTATGCTGCATCAATCAACAGTATGATACCATCACATAAGTAACGTTAGCCTGTATTAACGAGCCGACAAACACCGAGGCGGAAAGCCAACTAACTAATGGGTTGCAGCACACCAATCACATCTCAAACAAAATAACGTCCACCGATGGATAAATGTGTGATGATATCACCATCGCACACGCCACAGGTAAGGACTGGTAGCCATCATTGTTATTCGGTTGAGCGTCCTTGTCTTAGGCTTTGAGACGAATATGTATGGATAGGATGTTTGTTAACCCTCGATCATAACATATTGCATCATGGGTACGAAAACACAGCACATACAAAAATCTGGAACATAAATTTTCTGATAGGAATTACATTTTGTGTGTATAGTGAACGCATCGTATATATTTAGACCAGATGATGATCCATTTGAGCTGTACTCTGGAGAAGGCATGATATTGAACTCTACAATTGATTGTCCTCTGGCTCCATTACCTGAACTTATATGGCTGAAAGAAGTGAGTACTTGGGTATGAGTTTGCATGTATTAGGTACTGCTAAACGCCTTATATATGATGCATGCATCAACAGTAAAGTATGTTAAAAGTGTCAATTTTAACTAACCATCAAGAGAAAAACTAGTTCGTGTATGCCTTGAATTGAAGGCTGAATCCTCGTCAGAGACCGTGTCATGCAGGAAAGATGGCAGATACCAGTTAGCCGTGTCCCATTTGAAAGTCAACGGGACTAGAGTGGCGACAGGACAAGAAATAAATATCAACTACATTTGTTGCACTTCAGAGAGCTCACTTTGTTCCAACATTACGGTTTTGCATATACATAGTGAGTGGGTATTAGCTTTCCAATACAGTGGTGTAGCAGATAAAGTGAACTAATCTTATAGCGAAAATATAAAGAAAGTTGACAACAATCGTGATTTTAGCCTAGATTCCTCTTTGGGCAGAATATCTCTTTTTAGAGAGCAATTTGCGATTCGATCTTTCCATCATCCTGTTTTGAATTTTATTGCTTAAAACGCGAAAAATAGTTGCTTCGCTTCATTGTGTTGTGACTACAAGGCAAATATCTGCGATATATACTTCCATATACTTAAATCCGGGTGCATGCAGTTATCGATCTAGCAGACACTCGCCTGCTCCACTAGTTATTATGACCGATGGAGACCGTTATTTGCTGGTGACAAGACATGGCTTTCCCTTTCATCAGCAGTTTTTTAATGTTTTGGCCTGGCAATAATACCACACGTCTAGACGTGCTGAATCGAGTCAACTATAATACGTTTTCATAAATCATACGCATAAAACATATATAAGCCATTAGTTGTCAGAATATTGTGCTTCAGACTTGTCCACCGTTCAATAGCAACGGCAAATGGTAAGCAAACCTAGAACATGGTTGTTATTCGTAATTCGTCGATGCATTATGACGCATGCATTCGAACTAAGTTCGAAGCAAATTAGTAGTATAGAGAGTGGCGGTACGAGCGTAGTTTCCAAATGGGCGCACATACGGAAAATGAGCCAGCCTGCGGTACGAGCGCACTTCCACTTCCTATACTACAGTGTCAGCCAACCCTTCCATCCGATCTTCTCCAGGGCCGCTAAAGAGAGCGACACCAATGTCAGCAATCTACACCAGGACCCTTTCGGAATAAGCTCTTCAAATGACTCACGCGCTGCAAAAGGTCCTCATACTTGATTCCAAATCCCTCACCTTAATCTCAAGGTCCACCTTCTCCTCCGTTAAATAATCCACATCTGCCCGCAGCTCGGCCACCACATTTTGATTGGTGCTCATTCTATACCTCAGCCCTCATCTGTTCAACAGATCGACGCTTGCCCATAGGCCAGAGTGTCAATGACACGCTGAGCTATCCACCGCATGGAGTCAAAGGGGGAGAGAGACACCCTATTGACGTGGAGCCTATAAATGTTGTGGTCGTAACTCCTGAGCATGTTCATTCTGTGGCGAAGCTGCTTTTGGGCGAACAGTGACTCCACATACTGAGCGTGCCGTAGATGCTTCTTGAACACCGTCTTCTTTACAACTTTTGCTTTTTTGAACTCATTCCGGGTTGATATCAACATGGAGTACATCTTAGGGCGCAGACCAACATACTCCTTGATGGGCACCAACGCGCATTCCTCCTTCATCTTCACCAGAACCTTTTTGTTCCCATTGCTGTACAGGCTATGGGTCGGATGATAGTTGCTAGTGTCAAAGAGATGTCTATCTTCCTTCATGTCAGCATACACGTTAGGCGTGTGTATCTCCATAAGCAGTGAATCCGTATCCGTGTACAACAGACCAAGGTTCTTGTCGTATCTGGGATTCATGGTATTGTTATAAAAGTCGTACAGCAGGTGCTTGGAGAGGTGAAGTATACACATACCCACATACACCGGGCGGTTCAGTACCAGGTGAGTCTTGTGCATGTGCAGAGCGGCCAGATCATCATCAAACACCTGATGACGTGTGTAGACGGGACTGGCGAACAATGTTAACATCAACCCACTTCAAACACAGAGTTATTCTTCACCTTATACAGGTCCTTCTCAAAGTCGCTGTTGGCGGCCTTACGCAGATCTGTGTTCATCCGAATGTAAGGCTCCATCCAGGGGCTCTGATCAAAGACAAGTGCAATCTTGGTAAGTCTCATCCCCAAAGACAAATACAGTTTGAGGTTCCTGTAGTGCATCACATTCTTCTCCTTATTCCGAAGGTTTGGCACCAGCTTTTTATCCTTGCCCAAGGTGCCACCCAACTAGCCCAGGAGGTTCTTCTGATAGTCCGACAACCTGTCGTTCTCTACAAAAAGCCACTCCGGAGCCAGCAGGTAGTCCTTGTGCTCGCCATGAAGTGCAGAAGGATACTCCAAGTCAACCTCAAGTATGTATCCAGTCTCGGCATCATCTGGGTGGTCCTGTAACTGTAGATCCTCCAGCCGAGCCACCCACTCAATGCCGACAGTTGGCAAAGGCTGATTCATAGCCCACTCATACAAATTGTTAGCATCAAGGTACTAGATGTAGCTTGTTGGTTTATCCTGAACCCAAGTCATCCATGAGCGACACCATGCTTATACCACCGCATAGACCTTTCTCAATGAACAGGTGCTTGTCATAGTCAGTGAGTAGTTTCAATTCCACGCCTGTGCTCTTATGCAAAGCATGCCACGACCTTCTGTGCATGGGCATAGTCTACAGCAGATACATCCTCCTCGGAGAGCTTGCTGTAGAACTCCTGGATTGGCGGCAGAGGGGAATCAAACTTATCCCAGCTGTCCATGAACTATAGGGGAAGACTCCTTTGCGTAACAGCAACCGCCGCTTCATCTGGTCTGGCTCATATTCCGCCGTTGTTAGCAGACGCCAGCTTATCAAGCGAGGCCAGGAGGAACTGTGCGCTGCCAATGAAGCGCAACTGTCTAAGCGACAGGGAAAATATATTTCTCCATGTTGTTGGGGATACAGCTGATGTTCCCCACCACTTTGCTTATACCCTGCATCAAGAGATGGGAGTTATAGCCCCGCAGGTTATGGAACACCACAGGGATGGGTATTGTCATTGGACTCACATGTTATGGGCCCCCTCTGTACAAGCCTGTTATTTTCCTTGCACACGTGACAGTGGGTTGCAGCCTTATTGCCCTTCTTTTCTCCTGAGTGTTCCACATAGGGACAGGCTTGAACAGAACTGCTTTGATCTTTTGCTCCTCCTGCTGCAGAGCCTGTAAGAACTTTTCCACAGCATCGCTTCCTCTGTAAACCACGGAAGGTTCTGTCTTACCATCACACCATATAACCACATAGCCGAAGCCACAACCTTTGTGCTCCTGCGTTCTCAGCGTGTTGTTCTTACCAGGATCAAGCGCAGGACCAGGAAGCTTCACTGTGAGCGCCTCAAAGTCAGCATAGATGACGTAGGGTGCAGCAAGCTGTTTCTGCCAGTTCTGGAAGGATAATATACTCTTCCCTTCCTCAGGCATATCCACTCGCACAGCAGTTATCAGTTTCCCCATGCATCAGGCGCGTGCGCCAGGAACTTACAGCAAATGGTTCAGGTCTTTGATTTGCGTTTAATGAAACCTGCCGTCCTTCACCACATAAGGCTACAACCCACTGTCAAGTGTGCAAGGAAAAACTGCTTGTTTGCCATATCATGGCGTTAACGTTCCTTGTCCACTTGGCTGCCTTGTAATTTAGAGAATAAAAAGTTGCTCCCAGAGAATGCAAGGGCGTTAACAAGAGCGCCTCCAACAAGCAGCGCAATCATGGCCGTTATTTCAGTATACCAGCTGGTAAGATTTCTTGTTTAATTAGCATATCCTTTGTGTCCATGGCTAGTGATACATTGGCAATAGCCATAGCCAGGTCCCGTGGGGTGAAATCAATATGTGGCGCCCCACCACCCAGAGCAATTTTAACAACCTATTGAAATACCGGAAACAACTGCGCTGTGGTACAGTAATTGGTGTTGTCATCTTATTTCATATAAAAGGATCCTTTAAATGAGCGTCCGGAGGTTTTTGTACCACAACCTATTTAGGGTGTGAGGCTAGTCGCTTGTAGCAATACAATGCTAGTCCAAACACCCACACGCCGCTGACAACTACAGGCGCAGCCCATGTTGGCAAAGGCCACCTTTCCAGAGGCTTGCTCGTTGATATTGGCTCGCCATCTTCGTCTCTAGCATCTGTAAGCGCGGCCTTAGCCTCTCAAAGCTCTCTCAGAAGTTTATTTTGATTGGCTTTTCGAGCTGCAGCACCCTTTTGTCCTGCTGCAGCCCTTTTAGCGTTTTTTGTAGTGGTCACTGACGTTATCTCCATCGGTGTTATCCCCACTTGATTCGTGTTCGTTTCTTCCATGTTTACTTTCTAAATTTATTTGTCCAATTGAGAGCGCTTTGTAAGCACGTGTTATTGCGGAGTTAAACTCCTGTTATAGCGTAGTTAAACACATACTATAGCTAGGAAGTGGTGTCTTCCTCTCCACCGGCCCCTGTTGATTTGGTGCTTATTTTTCCAAATTGACAGTGCTTAACAGTTGTTAAAGCCACGATTAATGGAGCTAAAAACATACCATAGCGATGATATAGCTCACAATTTGCAGTGTTTAAGCTCTGGTAGAATGGCATGTGGCTCTTGAGGAGTTAAAAATCAAGCGGAACGTACAATCTGTTACTATAAACATTGGCTACCACCTTGTCCTCTTCCTTGGTCTCATCCTTGTCTCCTGCCCCAACTCGTATCTTAGTTGTGTTTCTGTCATCTGATGTGTCACTGCCTTGATACCGGAGACCCTGTCTCTTTTGTGCAGTCCGCCATATGTCGTGGTAACAGTGGTACACAGCGCTGTCATCATGTTATCAATAGACATGACCTCATTGCCAGATATCTCAATTGTCTTAACCATGGCGCGACCTAGGTTTTGAACAAAGCTGCGGTTATTATCAGCCGAGGTCAGTGTGATTATAAAGGCCAGCTGTGCTGTCTCTGCGCCTAGATTGGGGAAGCGGTTGTTGGTTCTGGTCAATAGTGCTTGGATTGTTTGTAATAACTACAGACTGTCGCACGCCCTAAACCCCTAAGGGCTCGTGTATCCAGCGGTGTGGGTTTAGTTTGCGACATGTTGAATTCTAAATATCACTTATATCTTTAACATCGTAACATGGAGTTTGATAGCACGGACGCAAAATAAATGAATACTATTTTTATAGAATAAAATTTTACAGTCATTTTAAATTATGAATTGTCACTCAGTAAAGAAGAACAGTTTTTGTGACCAACATTTCCAACAAATATGCTTGAATTTATGAGTGCACTATTTCTTAATCGTTAGTTTGGTATATAGATGGGTCCCTTGTAGCTCCTCGAGGTGGTCTACATATGATTTGGGATCATTAATGTTGGTATATGTATTGGTGACCCTTTAAAAATATTGTATATGAATAGGTTTTTTTCAGAATCTGCAGATGGTCTGAATATGAACTTTGCAGGGGTGAATTTAGTTCAATAGCACGCCACATCCCTTCCACATCCTGTCCGAGACTTGTACGCTCTGTCGCTAAGTGAAATTCGATGTTGCATGTGAGGTTGAACCCCGATATTTCCATTTCCAAGACTTGAACACACTCCGCACAGGGATTTAGGATATCGAGTAGTCATTATCTACTACTAATATAACATCACCGATGTAGTTATAGTAATAGACAATTTATATAAATCCCTGTGGCTCCCACTCTTCTGCTCGATATGGTTGTTCGTTTGTCATTGGAGGTTCTCCGTGGTTTGTCATAACGCTTAATTGTCGTATGCATTCTTTCATTTTTTTTTCTCATCCAATGTAGCTCACAGACAGTCATGTTAATTGCTTCCCTTACTTTTAATTTTAGTTCATAGAAATATATGCTTATAAGTAAATGTTAATCCTACTACGGCTATGCTATCTCTATTATTTCTTATCATATCTCTGTTATAGTAAAAGTAATACATTGATAGTTCACCCTTGCCATCAGGTTTCCTATGGCCATGATTTGTTGTTTAAATGCCGCTGGATTTGAAATACAGCCTTCCAGGTACGACAATGACACGAGCAACAAGAGTGCACTTTCGGCCCCACCAATCTCTCAGCAAGTCATTGTGTCAACACCCACCCACCCACCAACCCACCCCCCCCCCCACCAAACTCGTACCCAAGGTGCAGTTCTCCACACCAAAGGACTCTGCTGCTGCCCCAAGGTAGATATATATATATATATATATATATATATATATATATATATATATATATATATATATATATATATATATATATCTAAACGGAAAGTGGCCAAGACTTACGCCTAGATATCTGATACGATGGAAGGAAAATCTTAAGGCGCAGACAATGCAACAGCATTCACCGACAACACCCACAACGCTCTGCTGATGACCCTCGCTACGTCAGTCGGAACATTTCTCCTGTGACAAGGCCATCTACCCAAGAAATAATTGAGTTGCAGGTATCTCAATTTGTTAAAAATAAGATTTGTAAATTTGTTTTTGATGAAATGTACATATCTTTTATTAGTCACATTCATATGTGTGCAAATCCGATCTGTAATAGAACTCGTGGAATAGGCAAATAAATAATACCTGAACCCATTCGGTGTCTCTTCTGTTTACATCATGAATATGAAGATAATGTGTCATGACTAATTGGCAGTGGTAATCCTGGTTTATTAATTGATGCGTCATATTTTGTTGTGTGTTTGTGAAACAAAATACTGACTAATATATATGCTCATTACATAATACTCAAACAAATAGACAACAATATCACCAACACAAAAATAACAAGCAGAAGAATGAGATATTTCTTGATTTAAATTACAAATTAAAACATTTAAGCTAAGAATATTACCCAAATCTACTATGTTTAAAGCCAGTATACTGTCTATACTGGTCAGGGTAGAATTCTCTGATCTTCCCCCAAATAGCCATGAATTCAGAGAACGTATTATTGATAGGCACCATGTCTAAGCATTTTATTTTGGTCCTCAACAACATCTAACTCCCCTAGAATATACGCCCCGTACCAGTTATTAACCTCATTGACCATTCGGGTCGAGCACAACTCTTTCCATCTGAGGTTATGCAGGTGTGCAAAAGCCTGGTCTGTTAATGCAATAATGCCATTCCACAGGGGTAGGCATCTCCCTACATTGAAGGCAGTCTGGTGAATTGGTAGTTGGCAGAGAGGGTGTAATCCTTCTGTTGCCGGTGTCGGTTGTCCAGGCATGAACTGGGCGACTGTAGACAAAAACTGTGGCTGTCTTAAACGTCAACCAGCAACTGCCGCACTAGGATGGATTAAATATTTCCAATGCAAATCACTCTCTGCGACTAAAATTGCATGAATGTTTTTGGAGCAACTGAAGAGTGCTAACTGCTGAGTTGTACAATACCTTAAATTTCTCTTTCCGTGACAGCTCTAAAGATTCAGTAGCCGCCCTACTCTGCTGTAGGGCCTGGTTAGTTCTTGATGCGAACCGGATTGAATCGCTTTCTGCCTGTCGAGGTATACAAACCAATGAGAACCAGTAGAAATATAGCCTAACATGGGACCCCTATTTACTGAAAAAGTCAGCGTTTTAATTAGGTAAAGCAAGCCCAATAGTACATTGTTTGAAGAAGATTGGGCTCCTCTGCCTCCTCTTCGTGCTGGTCTGCAACCTCCATCTTCTCTTTGCATCTCGGACACCTGTCATAATGAACAAGTTCAAAGCATTAAGCACATCCTTCTCAGTCCTAGCGGATATACTGAGTTCAATAAAATACACTTGATAAGAATCCAATTTAAATAGCATATGATCCAACCTCAGTTCCAAACAGGTTGTGAGAATCTGTACCACGACCCTACTTTCTTCTTGTACGTGATCCCATTCTTGGAGTTTGGTTGTCCTTTAAATTTGAAAGTGAGTTGGCTCAATTTAATTGATTTATGCATATGACATGAATAATTTAATCCATAATGTTATAACAATGTTTTTAGTAAAAAGCCTAAAAAAACTGATAATTGACAGACTCTGCTGAAATAAATACTAAATTATACAGATTTAAGGTCATATCAGACATCTGTCCCTTCATTTTAACCAAAAATCCGAGGCTTCTACCACACCAGCATGGTGTTAAAGTGGTCAATTACGGACACACATTCCATACCATACGTAAAAGTCTCATGGAAGTTTGGTTGCAACAAGCTTGAAATGCCACAAATCAGAACCAAAAGCTCACCACCCGTCTACTGTCCCTTATCCCACCCAACCCACACGATGAGACGTACCACATTTAACTCTTAGCGCGAATGTTTCAGTAGATTATAACGACTAACGTAGACGTCCGACCCACTTGATTTGTAATACAATTTAAAAGTTGGTTCAGGAATATTCAACTGGTTTGCCGTGAAAAAGAACGGATAATTGCAAATGAACAAATCAAATTCATCGACTTTATATTCCAAAACGTAGTAGACTAGGCAAGAATATGGGCAGAGTTCAGTCGAATCCGCACTACGCATGACGTCACGACTATGTGTTGCACACAAATGACCCTTCAATACGCATGCATTATTTTCCGATCGACATGTGCTCATGTTTGTAAACACGGTTGTTGTGGCTATATTCTCTTGATGGCTATGTGTTGTTGTAGAAACAAGTCAACGACGTTGTAGGGGGCCGAAATATAAACTTCTCTTTATTCAGTTTAAGGTTCTTTTGATGAATGCCGAAAGGTGTGCCTGAAGACTATTGTAGGAGGAGATACCAGAAGATGCCGCTTGGTTCAGGGCTTGCTCGGGACTGTCTAAGTTGACAGGCAGCCACTGTGTAGTTAGGGTTGAGGCTTAAAGCCTTTAATTAGTTGACCAATGAGGGCACGCGTAGCGCGTTCCTCATGGTATGAAGTTTGTAGGGTGTTAAGGAGGTAGGGCTTTAAGGTTTTCTCTGCAGCCGCATATTTTAGATAAATGATCCACGACATCTCCCTCTCCTTTAAGGTGGATGAATATCCGCACACAGAAATATATAAAAAAAATAACTTGAACCATTCAAAAGTATTACTTAGTTTATCATAGCCAAACAAAATTTAGTTTTAATTTAAAATTAAATATTGAACAGAATATATACTTTTATGTGTTTAATTTTTGAAAAAATTGAATAAGTTTGGCTATGACATGTTTAAAGTTGCGTTTACTGTAAAAATGTTATTAAGGGTGAAATGAAAAAGACCACTTTTAGGAAATTTGGAAGGATAAATTAGCCTTTGTTTTTTCCTTTAGAAAATGGGTGGGAAATGTGTCAGATTTTTAATTTGATAATGTATATATACGAGTTAAAGAGTTGCCGCGAGCAGGCCACCCAACCCAACTCCAGTGGAGGGGGAGGTGAGTTTTACCTTATAATGCTCCAGACCGGCTGAGAAGTGTACTCTCCTCACTGACACATTATCGTATATATACATGATGAGTGGTGATTGATGATAAGATATAAAACATGCAATGTACATGCCAATCGAATACATACAATGCGACAGCTTATGGTGAGATAATTAACAGTGATTAAATACTTAAGAGCTATTTGTTATGTTAAAGATCATACCAAAATTCTACTGAAATTTTTTTACAAACTCTTCCCAAATATTGCATAACAGTTAAATTCTTACACGCTAGCATTAAATGGATATTCATCCACCTTAAAGGGGAGGGAGATGTCGTAAACAGTTTTACCTAACTTCACCCTCTCTACCTGGCTCGCCGGTTACCCGTAAGTTTTCCTTCCCCCCAATCTAACTACCTCATTAAGGGGCGACCTCATTGGTGATCCGGCTACAAGCCTCTTAGCCAATAGCACTCACCGATTGGGGACAGCCCGAAAGGTGACAGGTATATAAGGGAGGGAGGACACGCTCACAAGGGAGAGAAGACCGACCATATTGAAGTATCATCCTTTTCGGCCACGTTTATTAAATAAAGAAGTTATCCTGTATTAAGAAGAATAAAAAGATATTTCATCCTTTTCGGCCCTACAACGTCGTTTGTGTCTTCAATTCATCACGTCTTCAAAGTCGACAAAACCAAGCTCGACACGGTTGTGACCGACAAATTTCGATACGGTGTAATCGACGATATAGCGTTAAACCAGTCCGCAAAATGGTTTCTATGGGTTCCAAAAGAGTTGTTCTATTAAATGGATAAGAACCCAAAATGCGCCGCCCTCCACCGAAAGATCGACCTACGCAATATACAACTGCTAACGTTCGTCGTTCGATCCCTCCGTGTTTACCCGTGAATGTACTGAACTCAGAGGTACGAAATCTGATGTTAGCAACTCTTCAGATTCCTATGGCTCAAGAGCTGCAATTCTTCACATTGGCAACCCAGAACTACCAGAAGCAAGTGATGTGTACAAATGTGTGTGAACAATCTTAAGTGTTGTGAACCGATGTTAAAGTGTCACAGAACACATGGTTTCCGTCCAGACATAGTTTCTTAAACCATTTACGATATTTAGAACCCAAAGTGCCTAAATTAAGTAGTACTGGAGTTGGGTAAAAAAAGTTGGCTTCACTGCAACACCGACAAGAAGTGGCCGAACATGAAAGCTCTCTGCTCTGGATGAAATAACGCAAGTTATGATGAAACTACGACTGGACCTGTCCAATGCTTTTCTCGCAGAGCTGTTTGATATATCTAGTAAAACGTGCTCGGCGATTATCAATACCTGGGTGAAATTCCTGGCCTCTGATTTACTGGCCTGTGCGTAAATAGATAAGACAAGCTTAACTATCATCACTATCAGAGAAGTACCGAACGCTAAATGTCGCCATAATTTTTTCAAGAGTTGTGGATTTGCCCCTAACCAATCCCTGCCCGATGCATGGATCAAAATCTTGTAATGGATAAAAGTGAATTGAGCTAATTACAGTTTAACATCACTTTTAAATAAAAATCGCAGAATAAAGCATTCAAAAAGGTCTTGACTTTTGTGTGCCAAGATGTGACTGTCTGGGGTAACTTAGCTAAGATACCTGCCTCATACATGTGATTCTTCGTTGATAGTCATTCACATCAACAGCTTATACGTGTGTTTCATATAACACCCTCGCTCAGTTCATTATGCATGGTGAAATCATTGCTACAAGAATTGTTGAAATTATTTTAACCGATTTCAGCAACACCGAAACTTGATTCCGAAGTGGAATCCACCACAGCCATCCATTACAACGCGACATTGTCTCTGTCGTTCAAGTGTACCTCGAAAACTAAATCTGTTGTCTCCTGGTCTAGAGCATTTTTCCGCACAACGTCACAACAGGACTCTGAGCAAGGAGGTCTGCTGTGAATACAACAAAGAATCACATATGATAATAGAATAACTGAGCTTTAACTGCATTTATGAAAGATACTGACAAAGCGCAACATTAGGTGATTTTAGAGGGGCAATTTTCCCAAAGTTTATTACATATATATAATTTGAACACATCTCCTCCAAACACTGCATGATTTGTTAATCTCGTCAGGGCTTAAACTCTACATAAAAAAACCCATAGAAATTACTTCAATATGTTGAAAAGTGTAAGTTTCTAACAAATGAGTTGAAGGATCCGCGGAATCGCCTTAGCAGTAAGTGAATGCAGACACAAAACTGATCCTTTGCGTATATTATCCTCATCACGAACATAATCGTCAATGATAAAATTTGAAACTCGTGCATTAAATTCTTACAAACTTCTTTCCTAAAACTATGATTAAATGTGAACGCTTTTTTGCAGCCGCCAATCGATTGGCAACCATTTTTCTTTGTAGTTGGGCATTCATTCTTTTGTTATAAACGACACCAGAAATTGGACATGCTCGGCGTTTCTGTAATCGGTTGGCCAGAATACTGGAGAGTGACATTAATCATGTTATCATGATATTGATCAATTATCTCAACATGCTCACAACAACTTGGGCTTGAGCACCACATATCTTTTGTTGGAACAGCAAAATGAGCCAGCATATTACGTAATGTGTCCTCTTAAGGATCGATGTATTATTACCATTTGCTCTCTTCCACTTCCGTTAAGTACAAGATGTTTATTATACTACCCACATTCAATGTTTAAGATCAAAATGTTAAGCTAACCCGACAGGGATTGCATTTATACCTTACAATTGATCGCTCAAGATTATCTGAAACCATTAATTAAGCATTGATCATATCACTTTCATCGGAAAATTTACAAGGTATAATCCGTCTATGCGCTACAATGGATTCTCTTAGTGTGTATAGCCCCTCTATTCGCTCATTTCATTGGATGAAGTGGCCCCAAAAAGTGTCTTGAGATGCAACCGTTGACGTCATTGAGAAAACGACTGTGAAATGGCGATTTAATGATGGAACAATCATTTGCTCCAAAAAAATGTATATATTTCTGAAAGACTAAATTATCAATAACTGCACTAATGGGACCCTACTAGTCTGTGGGATCCTACTGGTCTGTGCAATACATTTGCTGCTGAGAGATGTTGAATGAAGTCAGTATAATACTTAAGCATGTATATTAGCGTTTGTTACGTTATGATATGTCTAGCGGGAGTTATACAACGAGCGACTTGCAGCTCTCAAACATAAGCAGGGGTTTATGATGGTGAGGCAGCATAATGAGGTGCGGCAGATGATGGACCGCCAGCAGAAGAAGGGACATTACTCCAACTTCCAGGAGATGGTAGAGGTACGCCCCTCTGAAACTCCAAAACACCACATACACTGCGCCCCCTACTCCCATCCTGTGCATGAGCCTTGTCTTCCAATTATTGTATTGACAAAACTCTTCCGGGTAGCAGTGGTACATTTCCACCTCATTCCATGTCTGTGGTGCTGATATTACAGCCTACATCAATGTACTAGCATCATCTGGCTGGGAATCTTCCTCTATACGCTCGATAACAATTACTAAAAAGGCTTGTTTCATACGTTTATGCAGCTTCGTTTAATTTGCTGTCACTAGCATCTATATAATAAAATTAACCTGCAAATTCGAAAACCATCTCTGGTTTACTTTGATATATATTCATAGTGTGTAAGTTGTGATGATGCCCGGCAGGTTGCAACAGCTTCAGTTTGAAGGTTTTGACCTATCCATCAATGTTTTATCGACACCCTATGGTTTAAATCACTATGGTTGAATGACTTTAGACAAAAGACAGCTAGTACAGCTTTGCAGACACAATAAGCTCGCTTACTTGAACAACTATCCTTGACCCTGCATTTCCTTGTATTTGTAACTATGTTGGATAATACACGACATTACGTATATGCGCCATCGCCTTGGATTATTCAGTCACACGGCATGCCACGTCCCACGAGGATATTTATCGATTATGAGGTTGTTTAAGTCAGTGAACTATTGTCCCCTATTGCCATCGCTCATTAATGTAAATCCGAGGAATATAACGCTTGAATTTCACCAAATGTTACACACGAATGGCAATATTCATTGTAGATGAAATAACCATTTTAATGCATTGGTTGTAGAATGCCTTCATTTCAGTCCCATTGATATCCTCAATATATAATCGGTTTTCCAAGATAATGACAAGGCCCCATGAGTGGAGCAATCCTACCGGTACCACGATGCCGACACCAATCCTTCAAGGTACGTAAAGAGCGTCTATCTTGAGCGGACAAGCTTCGAAGTGAGAAAGAAAGCAGAAGACGAATGTCACCATTCGACAGGTTTTTTGTGTAATAGCTACACTCATTCAAACCTTGCACTAGAAATATGAAATGCATTCGACCGAGTTCAAACTACAATGGCCAGAGTTAGTAATTACGAGTTTGGCTAGCGTGTTACCTAGGATTTCCGTTACCATGAGAACGGGTGCTACAAACGTTCACAATAATTGCCTCCATGGATTCCACAAAAATTAGGCGAAAACAATTGCTACCTTTGTTTGAAAGGCGGTGTGGGAAAGGCTGTGAACGAATGCATTCGTTGTTTTATTCCTACATTAAAGCTACAAGCTCGTCGCATGAAACCTATGAGTAGCAGTGGCCATGATGAGAGTTGTCGTATCAAAGGCGGCTGTTTCCCAAGGCCAGTTATACGCATCCATGTCACTGCCGAACTGGTAGAATGGTTCGTCCAAATAAACGGCTCCTCTTGGTGCATTCGATTACTTGCATGCGAATACACATGTATATATCACAACGAGATGGTTAACTCCGGTCACACCAGACAAGATACCCAATGACCAGTGTTGGTAGCTCGGTTGATTCTATGCCCAGTTGTTAGTCCGGTAATTGAGAGGGAGCTCGTTATATTTAAGAAGAGTAGTAGTACGCCCAGCACTTGTTTGCGGGGTCCAAGTACTCAATATGTTTGACAAAGACACATCTGTTATTCTCTGGCTTGAATATACAAAGTGATTCTAATTCGGCAGCTGGAACTGGAAAAACTTTGATGATGTTTTCCATGAATAGGCATTCTAAACAGATTTCAATCAGCGTCTCGTCAATTGGATTCAAGGCGCCAATAAATCGAATGATCTATCTCCCAAAGCATAGTTTCTCACAATCTGTTTGAGTAACATTCTTGATAAATCTTTGTAAATTTCATACATGATCACATTTTGTGCTCAGTAGTTGTTTATATTAGTATCATTCTGCTA
>CM067347.1:56802664-56827664 GCA_034190875.2 Urechis unicinctus | reverse complement strand
AATGATTGTGGTAAACGAGGCCAGGACAGGTACATCCTTTTGGTCCATTTGCGCGTTGAATCCAGATGACGCGATACACACACAAACTCATTTAGATGTACTGTTCATGGAATGCCTCGTCAACCCAAGAACTTCATTTCCAGCTGTAGAGCTGCGTTATTTGCGTGACTTCAAAGACGATTTATTTATGATTCAGCACAATATATTCAGCTTACCACATCCACCCCCCGCTCCTTCACTCACCCCATGCCGCTAAGTACTACTCCTCCTGTCCCTTTAATATATATATATATATATATATATATATATATATATATATATATATATATATATATATATATATATATATATATATATGGATATATATATATATATATATATATACATATATATATGTATATGTATATATATATATATATCTAATATATCTATATATATCTATATATATATATAAACATATATAAATATATATGATGTGGCATATGTATATATATATAAATATAAGTTTATATATATATGTATATATAAATATATATATATATAAATATATATAAATGCATATATATATTCATATATATTTATATTTGATATATATACATATATACACCTCTATATATATATATAGATACATAAATATATATATATACATACATATATATATATATAGATATAGATATACCTATATATATATATATATATATATATATATATATATATATATATATATCTATCTATATATATATATATATATCTCTATATATATATATCTATATATATATCTCTATATATATATATATATATATATATATATATATACATAAAGATACGTTTTTTGAAAAACAATCATGTTTTGTTTAAATTCATAGACACTCTCTAGATGTAGCAAAGTTTGAAAATGTACGCTTCTGAGAAGTCAATTCTTATTCGGGTACACTTTTGTCAGTAGCACCGTCAAACATAATGCTCATCACAGGGCATCGCCTAAGGTGATCAAGTGTGCTAGCCAGGACATCATCATAAAGGTAGCGGGTGAATCTTTGGCACGCCTTGTCTGATTAGTATTTGGCCCCCATGGATGCGCCATTCATGTGTTGCAACGAAACCAGCTTAGGTAACATGTCGAATGGCAATGTAATACACCGTGTTAAGAAGTCATCTGACGCAGCTGATGTCCTTTGTGCCTTTGTGTCCGTGGTGTCATTGTACGTCACAATCACATCCTATCCAGCCGGCGTGTATTCCACGGAGATCTCCAGGCCATGTAGCTCACGGAAGTTGCATTGGGCATCTACGTTCGCAGTTAAAGTAAAATGAATGAAAATAATCCCGTTAGCCGGGATACGTTAGAGAAAAAATGAGGTCACTTGCCTAAATAGTGGTGCGTGCATGTGTTTATGAGTGAGTGATGGCTGGGTGACTGACTACATCGACGGACAAGGTCCTGCCAAGCAAAAACACAAACACGGTATATAGCCAGAGAACGGATAAAGCGGCAGATCTTAAAATTGCTTATCATCCCTGAAAATATTACATATATAAATGGGGTAAAAAAGAATTAAAGACCGATTGTGGTTTGGAATAATGACTATTGTCTCACAAGGCACAGCAGCAGTAGCCACATCACCATGGCGACGCTCAACTGACACGCACGCCCCGACATCATCTGGCATCCACCATCAGCTCACAATGCATCGATTGTCTACATAAAGAACAGTAGTATAGAGACTGGGGGTACGAGCGCAGTTTCCAAAATGGACGCACATAAACCAACCTGCAGTGCGCTCGCACCTCCACCCATCTGGTACTACAGTATCAGCCAGCCCTTCCAGCCACCAGAACACCAGGGCCACACCAGTAGTTAGTCACAATAGAGGTCATCAAGTGGGAAATATCTGCGACCGTCGCTGTAAGTTCCATTTTTCATGCGGTCGAGGTCCTGTATAAACTGGGCAATCTTAGAGTTGTTCTTCTCAATAAAGTCGGGATCGGGACGAGTGGTTATCAATCTCATAGTAAAGAGCTTCCAACAGTAGAAAGCCCCCGTCGGCCTATCCGTGGTTCCACTCGGTCTTCCCAACCAAGGACCGTGATGCTCCTGTCCCAAGCACAGGCAACTATTGAACCTCCCGTTCACACCATGGTCGCCGTCATCAAGCCCCTCCACCACCACCCACCCCCCAGCCACCGTCTCCTTATACTTCTTCTGATCCTTGTGATACACCTGGTTATACGCCTCAGCCCTCCCCACGTCCTGAAAGGAGCACAACCTGAAAACGCAATCGACAAACACCCCGATGGTCGCCACCGGACTGTGGTGCAGCCCCAACAGAACCTGAGGCTTATACATATTCGGAATTATCCTTCCAGGACTCCGAGTGTAGGGGCACTTTATCTCGAGAAGCACAACCTCCGCAGGATGCCCCCGACAGACAGGATCCACCCCACCCCGCCGGATCCGGAGCAGACAAAAGTCATCCGGAGAGTAGGCTGTCGCGCCATCCTCTATATAGATATTATTTCCGTAGACCTTGGTGTCGTACACCTTCTCCAATAACGCAATTGGAACCTCCTCAGGGTCGTACCCCTGAGGCAGGTGGCGCTAAAGCAAACACCCTCGTTGCTAGTTTTTTCAGTCAGCTTCTTGCTATAGCTGCTGAAGTAGTTTTGCCCTATGATGGCGGAGTAGTCGCTTCCTCCAACGCAACCCTTCCTAGTGGTCTCCAACTGATCCGTATTTTGTTTGACTCCGGTATGATCGTTGCAAAAAGATTTTATCGCCGCCTCTATTATAACCAACAACCCTGACTCTTTAAATAGACTGTCAGGTAGGTCATACCTTAGCAGGTCTAGGGGGCGATTCTGCCGCTTTCAAAATTTTTACTTTAATGTCACTCTTCATATGACTATATTTCATGATCTCGACCAAAACGAGCTTAAACTCATCATCAAGCGCCGCTGATACAATGTCAGCAATGGTATTCAATTTGCTCTGAGCGAAAATGCGGATCTGGTCATGCTTTTTCAACTTAATGGTCAGCCGCCGACTGATGAATTTTCCAGCAATTACAACCCACAAGCGGCCCCAGTAGCACCCAACACTGTGGCAATAGGAATGGCAACTACTGTAGACATTACACCTGCCCCACTTGCGCCAAGACACATACCAACAGCAACTAAAACAGTGTTTACTGCGTCCGACGAGTTAACTCCAGTCATAGTACCGCCACTTTTATCCATTTTTTGATACATAGATACATAGGTCTTTGTGGCATATTCCGAGAGGTCGGCGCCCTGAACAGTGCTTGCCGGTTTTTGCCTAGGTCCATAAATACTCGTTTTTATTGATATCTTGTAAATTCAAGAACAAGGCTAACAGGTAAGTCGTGGTCATCCAATAGCCTTCATTTATCATCACGTAACTGAACTCATGCACAGTTCCGCTAATGATACGCTTACAGACAGGATTAGTGATGTTCGTGGTTATAATATCACCGATATAGCCACCCTCTAAGCCAACAACTTCAAGAAGCTTAGTGGACGCACCATCTAGCATGTTGTGCGTGGTGCTGACTTGATCGAGGTGAACATAAATTGTGTTAAAGATGCTAAAGTTGATGGGCCGGATACCAGTGTAAGTACCTAAATAAATCCACCGCCTTCTGAGACTGTCATCAAAACCCAACATTGTTAACACTCCGTCTGATATATTCACAGTCCCATCAGGCATTTCGAGGGTAATAACCCTATTTACAGCATCAACTTCCAACCTAAGACCTAATGATGTAATTTGCTCCAGAAGAAGACTGAAACTCCATAGGCCAGGTTTTAATTGGATTCTTCCTCCTTTTCAAGCAGTTTCAGACCGCCATGCAATGTTCTCGTTAGATTCGAGATTGTACCAGCCTACACAATAGGATTTTGCAGGGACACAGCGTCGCCGCTTTGAACATTTGACACAGTGTGATACATAGCACTATGAATAAACATGCCTTTAGTTTCAATACAAATAAAACGTACAAAAGCGGGTCTGTCTACCCACTTCATATTGATCCTGAGGATATGACACACCTTCTCATCCAAGTTAAGGCAGGTAAAATTACCGATGCATTTGGGGTGGAGTTCTCCAACATGTTTGATAAATACTTGGTGCCGAACATAAATGATGACAGCCTTATAGTTGGCCGGAGAACCAACCACATGCAATACTGGCAGAACCAGGTAAACTTTGTTGTATGGTGCGCAACAAGCGGCTGCTGAGTTTCTTCCCTAGACCATCTCAAAATCTGACTCCCCAGCACTAAGTAACCTCTACAGGTTACACGTCTACTACACCATCCAGAGACTTTTAGACGAAATGAGAATAGCACTGCCGGGTGACGCCACATGGTCGGCCACCAGCAACACCTTTGACAAGAGAAATATACCACAAGCTCTGCCACGAGTTTCGGGTTGACAAAAACAGTGACTGGAGGATAAAGGGCGGTATCCAGGGCCTAGGGCGGGTCTACTTCACCGACCCTGAAACACATGAGGTACGGGTGATCACTCATTACAGAAACACTCACCTGTACGAATTGGTTAGGAAAACCTTTGAACAATCAACCAACGGCTTTATTTTCCAGGGCGGCAAGCTACATATTGATTTCATAAAGCAAGACCAAGGGGGCAAACATCACCTGGAGTACTTTCATCCTGGAAAAATCAGAGGGGTTTACATCCCCAGGTATCACACGGATCAACAACAGCATTCAGACTTATGTCTGGGCCATTCTTGGTGCTCAGACCAGCAGACCAGCTCAAAGATACTAGGTGTTGGCACGTACTTTGATGCACAAAAGCAATTTCAGGCCAACGTTGAGGATGCCATTAACTCCCCAGTGGACATTCCCTCGGTATCAGAACGTCCTCCAAAAAGCCTCCTCAAAGGTTGATTGTGTGTTTGGAACGGGCCTGTACATGGCTCCATCTGATATGAGCCTCACCATTGGAAACGTTGCTGGGTACAACAATCTGATTACCATTGCAACTAAGGAACAGCAAATCGGCACCAATACTGATGTCAACGCGGTTGCTGTACCACCAGACAGAGGAAGCTTTGACCCTCAGCCCACTGCGCCCGCTAGAGAAGACTCTCCGTCCAACATCGAAGACCCTCCACCCGACGCTCTACCATCTATGCACGAGGATGAGAAAACCACTCTAATTGTAGGTGGAATCGTAATAGGTCTAGCGGTGCTTTGGTTTGCCACGTAGTAGGTCTCGGAGTATCAGTAGGATAACTCCCCCCACTGCCACAGCTGCGGCCCATACATGTTCTGCCATCCAACCAGCCACCTTTGCAGCTGAATTAAGCAGCCATGATATGATGGAGCCAATGATTCCTGGATGGGCAGCTACTGCCTTACCGGCTAGGCCCTAGGACGTTTGGCAAGGAGTTTTTAATCCATTCCTTTAAACCAGGCTTATCAGCTGGTGTCGGTGTTGGTGCCGGGGTTGCACTAGTGGTCCCTCCGCCTGTCAAAGCAACTACCAGGGTCGAGATTGCCAATCCAATCGCAGTGAGGATGGAGGCAATTGTTATACCTTGCTCCCTGAACAGGGTGCGTACACGCTCAGCTAGCGTTGTATCCTCGTTCAGAAAGAAGTCTGTCGATCATTTCCCTGATGCGGTTAATTTTGGTTCACATACGTTCACGGTTTACAGAGGCAGCCTCAACACGCACACGCCGGAGGTCCTGCAGCTCTGCAAGCTCATTTGCTTGGAATCTCCATGCTAGACTATCACACCTCCCTGCCTCCTCCAGGCTTGCCATTTTAGCTTCCCGATGTTTTATATCCCTTTCTATCTCAGTTATCTTAGCTAGGACCAGCTCACCCCTCTGGATCTGCATAGCCTTGTCAAGCCCAATAAGCTCTCTGAGTGGTAGTTTGTTGCCTGTTTGTGTACCTAGGTCTTCTATGGTGTTATGAACGTCCTCTATGAAGCTTGTTTCTTCTACATCACCTTGCTCTGTCACAGCTTCAGGGCTGCTCATTTCTAACTTATCTGGAAGTGCAGCTTCCGCTTTAGCAGCAGCTTGGTCAACGCCTTGTAGGGCTTTTGCTACCATTGTGGATAGTTCAGCAGCGCTTCAAGAGCCCGAGCAGGCTGTGTACCACCGTACTTTAAGATACTCTTAGAAGAAAGTAATTTGTTGGGATTGTTCTTCCATGTCAGAAGCTTCCATTCACGCCCCCATTTAACCCAAAGGTCTAAGCTCAAGAGTGGCCTGCATCCCATGCTTAGACACTGCTCTCTCCCACCTTGTAACTAAGACTTCTGTTTCTTCTTTAGATCCCACCTGATCTTCTGTTAACCCCGCAGGCATTTCAGTAATAGCCCAGGGTGGACTAGTCGTACTCGACGTATCTAACGTTTCATCAATCAGGTTAGTCTCCTCATCATCAAAGTTAGTCTCATTCCTCTCCCCTCCCATACCTCCCTCCTCCTCTGGGTCGTCAAATGCTGGGTTATCAAAGTCCATGTCTGGGTGTTAAAGATATAATTGTAATCAAGCATTCAACATGACGAGTATTTACGGACGCAAACTAAACCCACACCGCCGGATACGCGAACCCCTCGGGGTAAAGGGCGTGCGACAGTCTGTGGTCGTTACAAACAATCCAAGCACTATTGACCAGAACCAACAACTGCTGGTTTGCTTCCCCAATCTAGGCGCAGACGACGTCATTGTCCCAGGGACAGCACGGCTGGGCTTTACAATCACGCTGACATCGACCGACGTTAACCGCAGCGTTGTGCAAAACCTGGGTCACGCCGTGGTTAAGAAAATGACAATCAAGATTTATGGCAATGAGGTTATGTCTAATGATGACAGTGATGTGTACCACTGTAACCACGACTTATGGCGGACCACACAGGAGAGACAGGGCCTCCAGTACCAGGGCATTGACACATCAGATGACAGAAACACAACTAAGATACAATTGGGGACAGGAGACAAGGATGAGGCCAAGAAAGAGGACCTGGCCATAGCCGATGTTTATGGTAACAGGTTTTACATTCCGCTTGACTTTGAACTCCTCGAGAGTCACATGCCATTCTACCAGAGCGCGTTTAACATGCGACACCGACGCCAGCTACAAAATCGATGGCATCTCGCTGGAGTATGACATAGTTACCCAAACAGAGTTGGCCCGCATGATATGCACCCAGTACACAGGTCGGCTCTTGATTCTGTATGACCGTGTTATTCGCCACAGGAAGCTTGTATGCAATTAAAGAGATACACTGTGGAACATCAACCTGAATGTGCCTGCTCGCAGTATAAAGGCACCCTTCTGCTCTTTGAAGACTCAGCCAATGTCTCATTCGCCACGAAGACAGAGTCGTTCTACAACCCAAAGATTACAAAAGTGGAGGTGACCATTGAGGGCATCCCCAATCAACTTTATGCCCAGGGCATGCGCGGCTACAAGCAGTGGGATGAAGTAAGTATGTGTTTAACTACGCTATAACAGGTGCTTAACTCTACTTAACAGGTGCTTACTAAGTGCTGTCAATTGGACAAATAAATTTAGTAAGAAAACAAGGAAGAAACGAACACGAATCAAGAGGAAACAACACTGGTGGAGATAACGTCAGTGACCACTACAAAAAACGCTAAAAGGGTTGCAGCAGGACGAAAGGGTGCTGCAGCTCGAAAAGCCAATCAAAATAAACTTCTGAGAGAGCTCAGAGAGGCTAAGGCCGCGCTTACAGATGCTAGAGACGAACCTGTCGAGCTAAAATTGACGAGCAAGCCTCCGGAAAGATGGGCGTGGCCAACATGGGCTGCGCCTTTGGTTGTCCGCGGCATTGGGGTGTTTGGACTAGCATTGTATTGGTACCAGATGGTAGCCTCACACCCTAAACAAGTTGTGGCACAAAAGCCTCCGGACGCTCATTTAAAGGATCCGTTTTATATGGAATAAGATGACAACACCAATTACTGATGGAAAAATGCTCGTCCGCACTCTGTACCACGGTGCATTTGTTACCGGCATATCAATAGGTTATGCCAAGCTTGTTACGATTGCTCTGGGTGGTGGGGCGCCACATATTGATTTCACCCCACGGGACCTGGCTATGGCTATTGCCAATGTATCACTAGCCATGGCCACAAAGGATATGCTAATTAAACAAGAAATCTTTCCAGCTGATATACTGAAATAACGGCCATGATTGCGCTGCTTGTTGGAGGCGCTCTTGTTAACGCCCTTGCATTCTCTGGGAGCAACTTTTTATTCTCTAAATTACGAAGCAGCCAAGTGGACGCGGAACGGAAGTGTCATGATCTGGCAGTCAAGAAACTACAGTCTGCTCAGGCGGCATGGGCCAAGAAGCAAACTGAGTGTTTAGACTTTATCAATGAACAACTGCGCAGGCAGGGACACGCCGTGCATACTTTTCGGGACGTAGACGCGGCTCTACAGGAGTACCAGATGTTGACGGGTAAGACCGTCGTCTTTGAGCCAAAGCTTTCAGACTTCTACTTCTAATGAGGTGACCCGCTTGACTGGGATTAAACCAAAGATCTTGCTATAATAAGATACCCCACTCGGCAATTCGCCCGACAAATTCCGTGACGCCGTGTAGGCAGCGCCCCCCTACGTTTGTGGAAGCTACTCGACGCGCAGCAGCCAACCAACTTCGTTATGACTTGCGAGTATGTATGACTAGAAGTCAAGCACAAATGGGTATTTCTGCGCTGCAATTAATTGTTATAATTGACAAAGGCCTTTCCATCCATAAAGTGAATGCTCTACCACATGTTTCTGGCTATATTGCCCGAAAATTAAGTTGTGTGCAATATGCATAAACACAATCTCTGTAGTCAATGATATACATGACCAGGAGAATTACAGAAGTGCGAAGGAAGGGCTCGTTGTCCCAAGCAAATCACTAGTAGATGCATTATGCAGGCTTAAGGAACATTGTCAGTGAAAGCCTGGGTTGTAAGCATTCTAGCCAAAGATATCTCATTAGAGAAACTCCAATGTGAATCATGCAGGTGTCATTTTTCTGTAATATGTATTATGGTGAACATCAGGTTGAACTATTCCCAGTAAGTTAAGGGACCATAAGGAGAGAACAAAATCGTAAGACATTGACATTTTCCCACACAATTTGTGCTCTTATTTGTTTTAAGTGCTGTTGTATGTGTAGATTTCCGAAAATCAAATATTGATATTTGTTTACTCAGTTCCTTGAAAGCCCTCTATGGCAGATGTACAAGGACTATTCTATCGTAAATCCACACCAGTATATAGGACTACTGCACCTTAGATTGTAGTGGAGCTTGTCGAACAAAGGTGTCCCTGGATATACTGTTAGAATGGTCGGTTGCATGGTACTCGGATCAGATGTGTATGTAAGATGGGGCAGAAATATGTCTGGCTGATTTGGTGTGTTTAATGGCTTAAGACAGGGAGGCATATTG
Source organism: Urechis unicinctus (assembly GCA_034190875.2). Lineage (NCBI taxonomy): Eukaryota > Metazoa > Annelida > Polychaeta > Xenopneusta > Urechidae > Urechis > Urechis unicinctus. Next base: position 56,818,182 of record CM067347.1, on the reverse strand, counting down.
TCAACCTATCTTTTCTGTGGTTACATGGATGAATTGAGCTTTGGTTTAAATAATTGTTATGTTCAGTGTAGTTTTAGTGTGCTTGTTGTTAATCTTCTAATGTATACTGATGATCTCATATCATTTGTGGTTGTTCTTCGTAAGCTATTAAGTCTGAGAGTTTTAGTTGTAATGACCTTAGTAGATATATATATATATATATATATATATATATATATATATATATATATATATATATATATATATATATATATATATATATATATATATATATATATATATATTTACATATATATATATACACATATATATATATACATATATATATACATATATATATATATATAGAGAGAGAGAGAGAGAGAGAAAGAGAGACAATGAGACAGAGAGAGAAAGTGAGAGATAGAGCGAGAGAGTTAATGGTGATTAAATGCATGCTGCATCTATGTTTTTAGTATATGCTATGTCCTGAAATATTTCATTATTATATTGTTATTCAAAATAAGCAAGAACACATTTTACACTATTACATAATAAAATCATACGTCTGCATAGGGCACCCCATCAACCGACAATGCAGTTGCTTGATTTGGTGGAGGTTCGGGTGACAATCGGGAAATCATGAGCAAGTATTTAAATCAACTTCTCATATTCAGCCGCAAATATGACAAAACCAATGATTCAGATTTATCTTTTAATATCAAATAAGGGTTGACTAGACGTCCGACTGTGTCTTAAAAAGGGGTAAATTCAACCCTACAGGACGTCTGAGTAAGCATGTATTTTACCGTCCAATCGAGGCTAGGCCTGGGGTAGATGCTGATATATGCGACTTTGTTCAAACGTTCATAAAAAATTATTGTAGTTAATAAATCGTCACGCAAATTGATAAAAAGGGTGTCAATAGAAATTGGCTTTGTTTTTATGTATTGGCTCTAACAAAGAACCGTTAAATTTTAGAAATACAGCGGTATTATTGAGTACATAGCATCGCCGATCTATCTTTTACCATTGAGCCACGCGCTTTTGTTTACATTTTAGCTTCCACGAAACCAGGTGTCGCGCTGGTCGCGAGCTTCACAACAGAAACGCCCGAGTGGGGTATCATATTATAACAAGATCTTTGATTAAACCTAAAGATGCTATAAAGGCAAAGATGCTATAAAGGTAAAACCAGGGCGCCCGCTGGGAGTCAAAGAGCAAAAGCTTCTGATGTTGGAGTTCGCTACCTCTACCAGCCTGGTGAGCCAGAGCAAGACCAGCGCCAGCGGGCCACTGACCCTGTGTGGTCACTCAATGTTCACCGGATTGGAAGCTCTGTCACTAAATCTGGTGAGCCTGTACTATATTATTTGTTGGATGGACCGCTCCGTGGCATTGTAAAGGAGGAGCTGCTTGTGGTGCCGTCCAATACCAAGTTGTCAGCGGATGGTATTGCCAATTAGACATTAGAGATCTATAGATATAACAATGGTGATATTTGATAATAAGTGCCCGTGGATATTACTCGGGAAGAAAGTCCCCTGCAACAGGCCCTGTACGCAAGAGTAATGGAACTTACACAGATATAAAATCAAACATGGTGTCATTAATCGTCTTTGTACGGGTTGTCAGAAAGCTATAAAAATAATAAGGTAGGATTGTGTATGGATTGTGGGTACGATAAAGTCAACCACAGTCGTCTTCATCAAAAGAAAAAAAATTATTCACAACTGCCTATAGCTGGGGACACTGACTCACTAGACGGCGCCATTGAACGGGGATTCCCCACCGTATAAAAATAAAAAAGCTGTGGCGCTGCTAGCAAGGTCAGAGTCTGCTCGCTGCATAGTCGTTGTCATTTGTATATGAAAAAAAATCCCTTTTAGACTAATGGATCTGTATAGTAGAGATGACTCATAATCAGCGAGCACGTGCAGCCCAAAACGTTCATGTTTCAATTCACGGCTTTAAGCCGCTTTATCCACGCTCTTAGGTTGCACTCAAAGCACTTGAAAAGCGTAATGAATATGACCGTACATACAAGGAGATGTTGGCTAGATTTAGATTAAAGGCTGGGGTGGCACGTACCCCTGTCCCAACGCCTGCCCCACGCAGACCAGTCCCTGCCCCACGCAGACCATTCCACACAGCGCGTCTTGCCTTCAAGAAGACCAAATGGGCTGTTAAAAACTATTTGTGTGGATGGGTGATGAACGTTCCTGAATCTCACCCCCTTAGCTCGGACCTTGTGATGTTCTTTAAGGGCATGCGTCGGAAGATGCATAAAGTTTTGACTGGTGAGCTGGAAGGGCTAGGTGGAATCAAGTGTCAGTTTGCCCTTAAGGTAAGACTCTCCAAGCACAACGATGCTGCTGTGATGTCTGTGAAAGCTAGCCAGTTCCTGGATAGAGAGTTCAAGTATGGTGATATCACACATGTGTATTGGACTGATAGTAAGGTAACACTTGGGTACATAAATAATGACTCTAGAAGATTCCACATGTATGTTGCGAATCGTGTACAGGAGATTCGTGATCGCAGTTCCCCTAACATGTGGAGATATGTGGAAACTACACAGAACACGGCTGACTTAGCATCCAGAGGAGTGACTCCAACTGAACTACAGGACTGTAAGTTGTGGTGGAAGGGTCCTGCTTTTCTACATACAGATGGTTCATTCCCAGTGGAACCAGTGATTGCTTCGCTATCACCAGAGGACCCAGAGGTACGCAAGGTCCAGACAATGTTGACAATCACAGATGAGTCAACTCCAGGTTCAACATTACTCCAGAGACTTGAACGGTTCTCAGATTGGAACACGGCTAAAAGGGCAGTTGCTGTGTGTATCCACTTCATACAGAAATTGAAGAGTCGCTCAGTGAAGAAACCGAGTAAAGACTTGAAGGCTATGGTTAAGGATTATCAACCTGTGGTGTTCAAGAGGTGGAAGAAGCTGAACACATCATATTGACCATGGTACAGAAACAGACATTCAGCGAGGAATGTGTTGTACTACAGAAACTGGCCAAACACCAGAACAATAACAGGGATATAGCTTGACGGCGGAACTGCTGAATCAAGAGTAAGAGCTGTCTCTATCGCCTTGACCCGTTCATGGAGAATGACCTACTGAGAGTTGGTGGAAGGATCCAGAGAGCTAACTTACCCAGAGAATTCACCAACCCGATCATTGTGCCCAGACGTGGTCACATCACTAAGCTGATAGTTGATCATTATCATGCTATCTGTGGTCATGCAGGACGTGGCATCACTCTAAACACCATCCGAGCCAAAGGATATTGGATCATAGGAGCAGGATCAGTGGTTACCTCTCATGTGTGGAAGTGTGTCACTTGTAGGAAGTTGCACCGGGAACCCCAGATCCAGAAGATGGCAGAAATACCTAGAGACAGATTATAACCGGCGCCCCCGTTCAGTTACAGTGCTGTCGACTACTTAGGACCATTTTCAGTGAAAGATGGACGCAACCAGATGAAGAGGTATTGAGTCCTCTTCACGTGTCTCGCCTCGCGAGCGATATATATCGAAGTCGCAGCATCGCTATCTACTGATCCGTTCCTGAGTGCCTACAGAAGATTTGTGTGTCGCCGTGGTCCCATTCATATGTTGAGGTCTGACCGCGGTACAAACTTTGTTGGCGCTCGGAATGAGCTGGAATTGAAGCAGAGTGTATAGTGAACAGTCGCCCAGACTCTACAGATCCAGATTCGTTGATGCCGCTATCACCTACTATGATACTGACCATGAAGTCTAAAGCTGTAATGCCTCCTCCCGGTCAGTTTATCAGAGAGGATGTATACTTACACCGCAGATGGCGTGCAGTCCAGTACTTAGCAAATGAGTTCTGGTGTAGGTGGCGACGTGAATTTCTTCCCACCCTCCAGGAGAGAAAGAAGTGGAATCGCACTCAAACAGACATCCAAGTGGATGATATTGTGCTCATGATAGATGAAAACTTACCTCGTAACAGCTGGCCCCTAGCTCGTGTAACTGAGACTGTCAAGGATGAAGGTCTAGTAAGGAATGTCAAGCTGCTGTCGCGTAACTCTATCTATGAGAGGCCTATCCACAAGCTTGTACTTCTGGTGGACCGGGATCCCCGCCAGGGAGCCTTCCAAGTGAGATAACTACTACTATTGGTGATGGGCTTTCAGTTAACCATGTGCAATTTGAGTTACAAATAATATCCTTCTTAAAGTGCAAGTAACGTCTATTTTCGAATCCCTAATCAAAGTGGTATAAGGTGTATTTCAGCCTGTGAAAGACGTTTTCGACAATATTTTCGTCCATAGTTGTCGTTTTGTGTGTTTTTTTTTCAATATTTCCATCGATTTTTCGGACCGTTTTGGCATATGCGCAAAAAACGACGGCCATTGGCTCCTGAGTTTGTGACGTCATATGTCACCGTCCAGCCGGATAGCGCAGTCATTTCCTCGTTTGTTTACATGGGAACTGTGGTAGGTGTGAGCATAATCGTATTTTATACCGTCATCATGTACATCATATACCGCAACGAATCACATCATTTAATGTGGCATGGAGTAATTGTTCGCCTAGAATACATTAAATTGTGATAAACTTCTATTATGTTGGGTGAAAACGTCAACCAAAGGGGACCGAGCGATAATACAGGCAGTACTGGAACAGAGGTCTGCACCTCGATTTCAGGCCCGTTTAATGGTTATCAATTATTGATTCACCATTTGCCTGTCCTGTTACGGAGAATATATTTTCTTGTGCTTTTATTTGATTTAATCGCAAATGGGGATTTCACTCGATATTTCGTTTTTGCTATAAATTGAATAAAATTTCAATAATTTATATTCTCCTTGACAACAGAAAATATCAATTTTATTTTAAATATTGGCACTGGTTTTGGGAACCGAGACCTATCAGGGATAAGCTGTTACAATTGAATATACCTCTCCAGTGAATTGTACAGGATCAAAGTTCAGTGACATGTTTATGACTACATATATCATAGGCCTTTAAAGAGTTCAATGCCTTACACTAGTTCTTTGAATTACCTGGGGTACCAACCTCAATAATACATACTTTATCTTGTCCTTATTAGTTCTATATTTATTACTTACACCTAGTACAGTGCATAACTGCCATTATACTTTGCTTTTATTATATGTCAAGGGAGCAAAATGTCCTCATCTTCCTCATATACAGACAACTCCGGAAGCGATGAGCTGGATTACAGCAGTGAGTGTTCGTCTCACCAAGAAGAGGAACTAGGAACCTAAGGGGGCATACAGACATGCAGATTTGAACCTCCAGCTAAGACAAGGCCTGCAAATTCTCCTCAAAAAGAAGAGGACTTGAGCCGACTGGGTAATCAGCACTTGGTATTGGCACATTTCAGTCCAAACAATCTTTGCAGATATTTTTCTCTTTACTTTACAGTTGTCCTTAAGTCTTGCTTCAAGTCATCTTCTTATTCATGTTTTATGTCAATTTTTTGTTTGCTGAAAAGCTAGTTATTCATTGTAATTATGTTCTGTACTAGGTGTTCATGTGGGCCAATGATTACAGTAGCAGAGAGTAAATGCTGCCAGGAAATTCCACAAGTTCTCGAGAAAGTAAAATCTATGGGCGCGTCCTGTATTACAGCACACCCAGGATTTGTCTCAGGGCTCCTGTGTCCCTCGACACTAGAAATAGCATATAGTGCTTATATCCAGAGGTACAAGAAGAAAGTTACTACTCGGCATGAGTGAATATACTTAAAAATGGTCTGGTTCAGATGATAACTGATGAAAAATATTCATGTACTCTTTTTATTGCAGGTTATTCCGATTCACTGCATATCGGCAGTTGGTACAGTGGTGATGGGGTAATCAAGGCAGACATCATAGAGTGCCACTGCCAGCTTGTGCTGTACTTAAAATTAGAGATGATTTCCCAAGGGTGAATCAGTTTATGTTGGTTTCAAACTGCCAGCATTACAATAATAAAGGGACAAAAAAGCATTATGTGTCTTATTCTGTTATTTACATTAAGCTATGATGATACTACACGCTGATGACAACCAGCAACAAAATTCAGTTAAGGCCAGTCCACCTAATTTATTATACCATATGCATAAAATGATAGGAAGCATCAATTCCAAAATCATGACATACCTGCAGGGCATCTTGTTCCTGTATCCTGTATCTCGTACAAAAGATATTTTATCACTCAAATAACAGTATGTTAACAGTCGTTTAATAATTTTTGCAGGATATTTTATATATCCTGTGCCATTGCACATCAATCATCATGATTAAATTTCGGGGGCACATTATACAAATAATGCTTATGCAATTCTGCTCACAAATACCAACAATGTCTGGTTCTTATTCACTTGTCTGTGATAATAGAAATGGCAAAATATATACACCAGTCCAACATATATATTTGCAAAATTAATTCTCAGCAAGCCACAAAGAGGAATCATATAACAGTGTTTGAGTTTCACCACAGCTTAGCTTACCTTAGACCCATTTAACATTCAAATTAAGTCATAAAGCCATACACATGCTGGATGATTTGAAAATAAAAATGGTTAATATTGTTGTTTAACATCACTTTCAACATCAGAGGTCATATTGTGGCTGTTACCTCACCAATGATGTTTAAGATGATAGGTCCACAGCTGTGGTCTAGCAGGGTGGGTGTTTGTCTAGTTTCCCAAATGTGGCAAGTTCAAATCCCACTGTGTGCTATGCACGGTGGTGCCATTTGGGCGATAGGATCTTAAACTCCAATGTTTGTTCGTCATCTTACACCACCAGTTTGAAATGACCTTTGATGTTCAAAGTGAATTTTAACCCCAGTATTTACCATTTATTTTGTAAGTATGATGATAAGAAATAGTTATGTCCTTGTGCACTTGTTAACAGATAGGTAAAATTAAATGTTACAAGCTTGACTTAGCTGAAGCCAAAGCTGAAAAATAAACAGAGCTTAGATATTACTTGAAAACAAGCAAATATCAATCGGCCAACCACCAACATAATGCTTAGGCCACCACCATCAACTCCATCACCACCCCTCCCCTACCCCATCACTACCACCACCATCATTCATCATCACCTTTAGATACCTTACTACATGACTCATCTCAAGAAGAAACCTCTCCATATGCTGCCTCTCAGCCTCCTCCTTGTCAGGGTAGTCATACATTTCAGCAAGTGCACCTGGTTCAGTGGTCATCACGGATGTACTTATTGATACTCGTGTGCCTATCGGTGATGATGCAGTCCAACTGGAGTCCTTGGTCATCCAAACGAAATGACATGCTTCGTTTGAGGCCCTAGATGCGAATTATTGCAGTACTGGTACTCACATATTCGCACAATGATGATACAGACTGGAAGACATAAGGGTAAAGTTATATGAAGCAAATTTGACAGTAGGCCAGAACTGACTCACTGAGCACTGGGCATCGTCCGAGGATTGTTTAGGACAAGTGTAAGCTACTGTCAGGCTAGCATACATCTACATATTGCAGCCTGACGAGACAAATCTATATGTTATCTGTGAAACAGCCTTATAAAACTTGAGCCGCCCCACACTGATCACTACCGGCCATGTCAATTTTGTCAACGGGCAAGTGCAAATTCTGTTTTCAAAATCAGTACGGAAACATAACTAATGAATTCTAATTCGACTTTCATATGGGAAATGTAAGGATGAGTATACTTACAGATTCTCAAGAAACCATGGATACAAAAACGCTGATGAGTTTCTGTAAATAGCGATAAATTAGTACGACAGCTAGTTCGCGAATAGAAACGGCGTCCGTGGTAACATAGATCTTCTGGTGACATATGACGTCACAGCGCCTTCGTTCATCTTCGGTGTGTGGTCGGGAAGTTCCGGAATGTGTTGTTTGTTTTTGCTTATTTCTTGTTTACTACGCGTCGGATCGAAAAAAAAGAACTGCAAATTATTGATCAGAAAATTGCGTTCTATAAGATCCCGAAAATTCATATTTTACCCATTACTTGCACTTTAACGTTATGTCTGAAGTGCATTTGACTTGTGTTATGAAGGTTGGATTTTGCATAGATCATGTGGTCACATGAATGGGTTGTATTGATCATTTAGTCATACTTCAAGCTAGATATACAAATGTACATTTCCTGAAAATGTTTTAGTATTATGTTCCTTCTGTACCACAAGCCCGTAGTTAGTGGTATGTTTTGTTTCTGGGTAAATAGTCTTCACTATTTAGGGAGCCATGTTACTGTGCTTTGCCCAGTAATATTTCATTTATCATTATACTACTTTGTGTCATCATGTAATCAGTTACTTCTCAATGTCCTGCCTCGATATAATCATAATGCAAACTTATAACTTACCGGTAGGCTTCACAGTTCGCGCCTGCGGTGAAAACCGAAGGGTGTTGTTTCGTACATTTTACATAAGTTTGGACTTCTTATGCCTTTTAAAGGAGTATCCCCGCCAAAGAGGTATTTATTTAGCATCTTCAATGTGTCAAGACCCGAAACTACTTACATGTCAAACGTTATTCTTTTGTGTAAGACTTAATATCTGTCGGGTTTCTTACCTGTAGTATGTCAACTAAATTATCGCCCATGGCTAAATTTATATGCTAAGTCATTGTTGCAATTTGAATATGTGTTTTTCAGTTTTACGTACTTTTAGTGGCTACAAGTGTGAAGTCGGAGAATAAAGAATCAATTTAAAGTCAACGTGTCTTCGTCTCTACATAATTTAATGAGTGTCGCTACAATAACACTAGCCCTACAAGACGTCTGAGTAGACGTCTTACTCTTTCTGAAAACGACGCAATGTAAAAATTTTGAGATCGATTCAGACACCAAACACCAAACATATCCAAGTTATAGAGTTATAGAATGCAATGATGTTTTACAGACAATTTTGTCTCTTTTCGGCGGGGGATTTCATCCATGGTAATCATTTATAGCTCGATCAATTTGGGAAGCAGTAACAAAAAACACAGCAACATGTTTGTTATCTAGTTCAAGACCACGCGCATTGCGCATGCTAAGGCAATGCGGGAAATCGCGGGAATTAATATTTTCCAAAATGGCAGACATCGTTCCGCGATTTTTCGGAAACGATATATCGATGGCATTTATTGAAGAATAGCGTCAAGTGGGGGTAAGTTTTTTGTGCTCATAGACTTTTTTTTATGTAAAGGCTCTTGATTAATGTAATTTTCTAGATGCGCAGAGTAGCACTTCAACAGCTTCAACCCAAAAATGTTTTCGCCGACGCGCGTATAATGTTGCATCTGAACGGTATATAGTTATATTACCGTGCGACTGGAGCTACAATAACAGATATCAATTTCTTGGATAGCATATCAACTTATCACACATCTAACGATTTAGTGCTTACACCATCTGCACTCACAATTCTCTTGGGGTAAAAATAACTAAATCCATCTCTAATATTCATATACGAATATATTGTGTTGTTGTTAACGCGAAACCAACGGTTCACACCGCGACCCGATTTTTGTTCTCTCAGCACATTCATATATTTCTCCTTGGTCAGTTCAAGTATGATGATAAGAAATAGTTATGTCCTTGTGCACTTGTTAACAGATAGGTAAAATTAAATGTTACAAGCTTGACTTAGCTGAAGCCAAAGCTGAAAAATAAACAGAGCTTAGATATTACTTGAAAACAAGCAAATATCAATCGGCCAACCACCAACATAATGCTTAGGCCACCACCATCAACTCCATCACCACCCCTCCCCTACCCCATCACTACCACCACCATCATTCATCATCACCTTTAGATACCTTACTACATGACTCATCTCAAGAAGAAACCTCTCCATATGCTGCCTCTCAGCCTCCTCCTTGTCAGGGTAGTAGTCATACATTTCAGCAAGTGCACCTGGTTCAGTGGTCATCACGGATGTACTTATTGATACTCGTGTGCCTATCGGTGATGATGCAGTCCAACTGGAGTCCTTGGTCATCCAAACGAAATGACATGCTTCGTTTGAGGCCCTAGATGCGAATTATTGCAGTACTGGTACTCACATATTCGCACAATGATGATACAGACTGGAAGACATAAGGGTAAAGTTATATGAAGCAAATTTGACAGTAGGCCAGAACTGACTCACTGAGCACTGGGCATCGTCCGAGGATTGTTTAGGACAAGTGTAAGCTACTGTCAGGCTAGCATACATCTACATATTGCAGCCTGACGAGACAAATCTATATGTTATCTGTGAAACAGCCTTATAAAACTTGAGCCGCCCCACACTGATCACTACCGGCCATGTCAATTTTGTCAACGGGCAAGTGCAAATTCTGTTTTCAAAATCAGTACGGAAACATAACTAATGAATTCTAATTCGACTTTCATATGGGAAATGTAAGGATGAGTATACTTACAGATTCTCAAGAAACCATGGATACAAAAACGCTGATGAGTTTCTGTAAATAGCGATAAATTAGTACGACAGCTAGTTCGCGAATAGAAACGGCGTCCGTGGTAACATAGATCTTCTGGTGACATATGACGTCACAGCGCCTTCGTTCATCTTCGGTGTGTGGTCGGGAAGTTCCGGAATGTGTTGTTTGTTTTTGCTTATTTCTTGTTTACTACGCGTCGGATCGAAAAAAGAACTGCAAATTATTGATCAGAAAATTGCGTTCTATAAGATCCCGAAAATTCATATTTTACCCATTACTTGCACTTTAACGTTATGTCTGAAGTGCATTTGACTTGTGTTATGAAGGTTGGATTTTGCATAGATCATGTGGTCACATGAATGGGTTGTATTGATCATTTAGTCATACTTCAAGCTAGATATACAAATGTACATTTCCTGAAAATGTTTTAGTATTATGTTCCTTCTGTACCACAAGCCCGTAGTTAGTGGTATGTTTTGTTTCTGGGTAAATAGTCTTCACTATTTAGGGAGCCATGTTACTGTGCTTTGCCCAGTAATATTTCATTTATCATTATACTACTTGTGTCATCATGTAATCAGTTACTTCTCAATGTCCTGCCTCGATATAATCATAATGCAAACTTATAACTTACCGGTAGGCTTCACAGTTCGCGCCTGCGGTGAAAACCGAAGGGTGTTGTTTCGTACATTTTACATAAGTTTGGACTTCTTATGCCTTTTAAAGGAGTATCCCCGCCAAAGAGGTATTTATTTAGCATCTTCAATGTGTCAAGACCCGAAACTACTTACATGTCAAACGTTATTCTTTTGTGTAAGACTTAATATCTGTCGGGTTTCTTACCTGTAGTATGTCAACTAAATTATCGCCCATGGCTAAATTTATATGCTAAGTCATTGTTGCAATTTGAATATGTGTTTTTCAGTTTTACGTACTTTTAGTGGCTACAAGTGTGAAGTCGGAGAATAAAGAATCAATTTAAAGTCAACGTGTCTTCGTCTCTACATAATTTAATGAGTGTCGCTACAATAACACTAGCCCTACAAGACGTCTGAGTAGACGTCTTACTCTTTCTGAAAACGACGCAATGTAAAAATTTTGAGATCGATTCAGACACCAAACACCAAACATATCCAAGTTATAGAGTTATAGAATGCAATGATGTTTTACAGACAATTTTGTCTCTTTTCGGCGGGGGATTTCATCCATGGTAATCATTTATAGCTCGATCAATTTGGGAAGCAGTAACAAAAAACACAGCAACATGTTTGTTATCTAGTTCAAGACCACGCGCATTGCGCATGCTAAGGCAATGCGGGAAATCGCGGGAATTAATTTTTCCAAAATGGCAGACATCGTTCCGCGATTTTTCGGAAACGATATATCGATGGCATTTATTGAAGAATAGCGTCAAGTGGGGGTAAGTTTTTTTGTGCTCATAGACTTTTTTTTATGTAAAGGCTCTTGATTAATGTAATTTTCTAGATGCGCAGAGTAGCACTTCCTTGGTCATCCAAACGAAATGACATGCTTCGTTTGAGGCCCTAGATGCGAATTATTGCAGTACTGGTACTCACATATTCGCACAATGATGATACAGACTGGAAGACATAAGGGTAAAGTTATATGAAGCAAATTTGACAGTAGGCCAGAACTGACTCACTGAGCACTGGGCATCGTCCGAGGATTGTTTAGGACAAGTGTAAGCTACTGTCAGGCTAGCATACATCTACATATTGCAGCCTGACGAGACAAATCTATATGTTATCTGTGAAACAGCCTTATAAAACTTGAGCCGCCCCACACTGATCACTACCGGCCATGTCAATTTTTGTCAACGGGCAAGTGCAAATTCTGTTTTCAAAATCAGTACGGAAACATAACTAATGAATTCTAATTCGACTTTCATATGGGAAATGTAAGGATGAGTATACTTACAGATTCTCAAGAAACCATGGATACAAAAACGCTGATGAGTTTCTGTAAATAGCGATAAATTAGTACGACAGCTAGTTCGCGAATAGAAACGGCGTCCGTGGTAACATAGATCTTCTGGTGACATATGACGTCACAGCGCCTTCGTTCATCTTCGGTGTGTGTGTCGGGAAGTTCCGGAATGTGTTGTTTGTTTTTGCTTATTTCTTGTTTACTACGCGTCGGATCGAAAATCGCGGGAATTAATATTTTTCCGCAAATGGGCGACATCGTATACGCGATTTTTTCGGAAACGATATATCGATGGCATTATTGAAGAATAGCGTCGAGTGGTGGTAGTTCCTTGTGCACTTGTTAACAGATAGGTAAAATTAAATGTTACAAGCTTGACTTAGCTGAAGCCAAAGCTGAAAAATAAACAGAGCTTAGATATTACTTGTAAAACAAGCAAATATCAATCGGCCAACCACCAATATAATGCTTAGGCCCCACCACCATCAACTCCATCACCACCCCTCCACTACCCCATCACTACCACCACCATCATTCATCATCACCTTTAGATACCTTACTACATGACTCATCTAAAGAAGAAACCTCTCCATATGCTGCCTCTCAGCCTCCTCCTTGTCAGGGTAGTCATACATTTCAGCAAGTGCACCTGGTTCATTGGTCATCACGGATGTACTTATTGATACTCGTGTGCCTATCGGTGATTGTCAGGCTAGCATACATCTACATATTGCAGCCTGACGAGAACAAATCTATATGTTATCTGTGAAACGCCTTATAAAACTTGAGCCGCCCAACACTGATCACTACCGGCCATGCCATGTCAATTTTGTCAACGGGCGAAGTGCAAAATTCGGGTTTTCAAAATCAGTACGGAAACATAACTAATGAAGTTTCTAATTCGACTTTCATATGGGAAATGTAAGGATGAGTATACTTTACAGATTCTCAAGAACCATGATACAAAACGCTTGATGAGTTTCTGTAAATATGCGATAAATTAGTACGGACAGCTAGTTGTTCGCGAATAGAAACGGTGGCGTCCGTGTTAACATAGCATCTTCTGGTGACATATGACGTCACCAGCGCCTTTGTTCATCTTCGGTGTGTGGTCGGGAAGTTCCGGAATGTGTTGTTTGTTCGAAAAAAAGAACTGCAAAATTATGATCAGAAAATTGACGTTCATAAGATCCCGAAAAATTCATATTTTACCCATTACTTGCACTTTAACGTGATGTCTGAAGGCATTGATTGTGTTTGAAGTTGGATTTTGCCATAGATCATGTGGTCACATGAATGGGTTGTATTGATCATTTAGTCCGACTTCCAGCTAGATATACAAAAGGTACATTTCCTGAAAATGTTTTTAGTATTATGTTCCTTCTGTACCACAAAGCCCGTAGTTAGTGGTATGTTTTGTTTCTGGTAAATAGTCTTCACTATTTAGGGAGCCATGTTACTGTGCTTTGCCCAGTAATAATTTTCATTTTATCATTATACTACTTGTGTCATCATGTAATCAGTTACTTCTCAATGTCCCTGCCCTCGATATAATCATAATGCAAACTTACTAACTTACCGGTAGGCTTCACAGTTCGCGCCTGCGGTGAAAACCGAAGGGTGTTGTTTCGTACATTTTACATAAGTTTGGACTTCTCTTATGCCTTTTAACTTTAAAGGAGTATCCCCGCCAAAGAGGTATTTATTTAGCAGCTTCAATGTGTCAAGAACCCGAAACTACTTACATGTCAAACGTTATTCTTTTGTGTAAGACTAATATCTGTCGGGTTTCTTACCTGTAGTATGTCAACTAAATTATCGCCCATGGCTAAATTTATATGCTAAGTCATTGTTTGCAATTTGAATATGTGTTTTTCAGTTTTTACGTACTTTTAGTGGCTACAAGTGTGAAGTCGGAGAATAAAGAATCACATTTAAAGTCAACGTGTCTTCGTCTCTACATAATTTAATGAGTGTCGCTACAATAACACTAGCCCTACAGACGTCTGAGTAGACGTCTTACTCTTTCTGAAAACGACGCAATGTAAAAATTTTGAGATCGATTCGACACCCAAACACCAAACTTATCCAAGTTATAGAGTTATAGAATGCAATGATGTTTTTACAGACAATTTTTGTCTTCTTTTCGGGCGGGGGATTTTTTTCATTCCATGGTAATCATTTATATCTCGATCAATTTGGGAAGCAGTAACAAAAAACACACGCAACATGTTTGTTATCTAGTTCAAGACCACGCGCATTGCGCATGCTAAGGCAATGCGGAAATCGCGGGAATTAATATTTTCCAAAATGGCAGACATCGTTCCGCCGCGATTTTTCGGAAACGATATATCATGGCATTTATTGAAGAATAGCGTCAAGTGGGGGTAAGTTTTTTTGTGCTCATAGACTTTTTTTTATGTAAAGGCTCTTGATTAATGTAATTTTCTAGATGCGCAGAGTAGCACTTCAACAGCTTCAACCCAAAAAATGTTTTCGCCGACGCGCGTATAATGTTGCAGGTCTGAACGGTATATAGTTTATATTACCGTGCGACTGGAGCTACAATAACAGATATCAATTTCTTGGATAGCATATCAACTTATCACACATCTAACGATTTAGTGCTTTACACCATCTGCACTCACAATTCTCTTGGGGTAAAAATAACTAAATCCATCTCTAATATTCATATACGAATATATTGTGTTGTTGTTAACGCGAAACCAACGGTTCACACCGCGACCCGATTTTTGTTCTCTCAGCACATTCATATATTTCTCCTTGGTCAGTTCAATTTGACGTTTATTGAGTCTTTCACACAAAGTTTTATGGTATTTCCATAACAGTAATAAGTTTTACTGCACAGTCCGATAAAGCCATATCCACTCCACTCCTCTAGTAGTAGTCTTCGCACAGGATACTACGTAAAACTTTTGTATATGTTATACCAGAGCCCCCCCATGGAGTTGCCCACCCCCCAGGATCCCCCCACGCGTTGACCACGTGATCATGTGACGTGTTCGGACTTGCGCCAGGTAGTGATGCTATGTGTCCACATGATATGATGTAATGCATTGTTAAGATGAGTTGTTGAGTGTTTAAAGGTATTGAGTGGGGTTCTCTAGGAATAACAATGGTTTAGTAA
>CM067347.1:56759085-56802564 GCA_034190875.2 Urechis unicinctus | reverse complement strand
CGACAACAATGTCCAGCAATGAAGTTTGTTTTGCATTTGCAGCCATCGCTATGTAAGCAATCAATTTGGCGTAAAGAGATCCGTGATTTGTTTTCGTAGTTTTTAAAGCCTTAACCAAAATATCTGTTATTAAGCTTGTGATTGGGTATCCATTCGTTCGCCGCAAGTGGAAACAGAATTTGCACTTCCTTGTGTTAAATCCGCGGCTTGTCTGAATTATGATATTGTGATCTTGATCAATTTTTGTTAACATGCTCCCAACATCGCGCACGATAAGGCTTCTGTTGGAATAGCAATATAAGCCAGCATATTGCGTAAGGTGTCCTGTTAAGGATATATGTCATTACCTTTTGGCTCTTCCACTCCCGTTAAGCACTAGATGTTTATTGTACACTACCTACAAGCAATATATTAAAACCCAATGTAAGATAACTGGACAGTGAACCGACATAGTATCTCCGTCATTAATGCTTTCATAGCTTACACAAGCTCACTTAATATTACTTACTTACCTCCATCGACGTCGTTGAAAATAGTTAATGAACCAAAACACAAACGTATAATCAGAAACACAGGGTGAAAAATAAACACGAAGCTGAAAAAGAAACACTTGAAAAAGCATTTTTAACATGACGGAAAAAAAACACAACAACTTTTGGTAATTGACATGGGTTGCTCGTAAAAGGGTAAGAAATGTTCTATAGAGTTCAATTGCTATAATGTTATTCTATGCCACCCACGTGTTTGTATTAGTTATTAATTGTTGTCTGTTATAGTAACGCACTGTGTGTGTCAGGTGCCTACAGTTAACTGACATCATGACGTCACAATAAATTGGATTCAGTTGTGCAATCTTAAATACACTTTTGGCGCTTTGCTTTGAAAACACATTGAATGATCCGCTTTCGTATCAGACAAATTTGTTGATCAGCTGATATCATCGTCAGGAAGTCTACGAGTTTACGCATAGGTCTACTATCGATTAAATTCGCAAGCATGGGAGAAGTTGACGACGAAGAAGAGGACGTGGTTAAAAAATCGAAACGCTGCGATGATTCTTTTCTGAGGAAAGTGAAAACCCTCACGGAGTCTAACCTCTTCAATGGCGGGATTATCTTCGTCATCGTCGTCAATGCTCTTATCATTGCCTTTGAGACAGAGGAGTCAATTAAAAAGAAATGGGGCACAGCGTTTTTCCAATCATGCGACTATACTTTTACGGCCATATACTCGGCAGAATTTATCCTCAAATTCTACGCCGAACCCAAAAATTACTGGAAGAGTACATACAACTTATTTGATTTCCTGGTGCTAGTAATATCCTTCGCTCAGATAATAATGGAGTCGACTCAACTGGAAGGAAACTCGGATCTTGGCGCATTGAGTGTTCTGCGCGCACTTAGAACATTACGCATGCTACGTACTGTTTCCTTCGTCCATGGGCTGCAGGTAAATAATGAATAATCATTTCTTGAAACATTTTCTAAACAAATGTCATTGATTGTTATTAATATCAACCCCCAACCCCACTGAGTACTATAGTATATACTGAAGCAATCAATAGCACTACTGTAGACAAACTAATGGATGACAGCTGACAGCGTCAGTGTATATTATGTGTATCAGGTTCTGGTAACAGCTCTGGTCGATACGATCAGGAAGTGGGTGATCAACATCATTCTCCTCCTCCTTCTTCTCATGTTCCTCTTCGCTATCATCGGCTACTATTTCTTCGGAGATGCAGAGACTGGCGACCCGGAGCACTGGGGTACGCTCGGGGCAGCAATGCTGACACTCTTCAGCTTCGTCACGGTAAGACACAAGGCAGATATGCATGAAATTCAAATCGTGACTTGGAGCGTGTAATGCAGCGTTCATTGTAACAGCCGATTTGATGCAATATTGAGTAGGAGCCGTATCACTATTGGTTTGATATTGCGGTGCCAGTATTCCACAGCAGTAGCCCAGGCAACAAACAATATCTCTACTAGTCACATGCTCAATGACTACTGTAACGGCCGGTATAAAAGCAAAGAGACAGAAGGGCAAAATGGCAGATAGGCATGAGATGTAATGCTGCATTCATTGTATCAGCTGAGTTAATGCAATATTTTTGTTGCAAGAATCGATTAATAAGCAGGTTTTGACACCAAGAAATAATATATTGGTGCCCCATTCTGCCGTAAGTTAGAGATAATTCCCTTGTTATATAAGTCATATTTCGAAGTTTCAAACAATACGGGGCTGGGTTAACAAATAAAAGCAGCCAGTTATCATTCGGCCATGTGGAAGTCGAAATAAACACTCATTTCAACACATGTGGTATTGACCCATTCGCCGGCGGTCCAGCCGACCCAACTATCATGCATCATCTTTTGTCAGCCTGGCGGCAAAGAATATCAGGGGTCAACTGGTAAGCGACATTAGCTGACCACCCGGAGCACCCTCCCCTCAAGTGCACCTCATTATATCTTCGCGATTGGTTTATCACATCGTATGTATTTACAATCGGCACTTGATGGAGCGTTTTCAGACACCTGCTTTTGCAAATGACCCATACCCCGATCATAGCGATGAACACAAAAGAATATTGGTCAGGACTCAAAGATCAATAATATACTTATTGGTATTTTATTTATCATGAGACGATATGACTTATCTTTGATGTGTATTCTGCGAAGGTGGACGGCTGGACGGACTTGCACAACCGACTGGACGAGAAAGAACTGTCCATTGGTCGGGTTTATACCATCGCCTTTATCTTCCTGGGCCACTTCATCTTCACCAATGTCTTCATCGGCGTCATCATCATGAACATCAGCGAAGCCACGGAAAATTACAAGGTAGAATCATCCGCTTTGTTACACTTTTGACCCACTGGGTGTGTATAGCCCTGCTATCCTCTCATTTTATTACTATAACGGGCCCGATATAGTGTCTGGAGATAGAACAGTTATAGAGGAAACGACGGTGTAATTGCGATTGAATGCTGGATCACATAGCCTGATATCAGAGTATAGATGATGTGGGATATATGTATCTCTCTGACAGACCAAAGTATTGATTACTGCACTTATGTATTTCCGATGGTGGGATTCCACCGGTCCGTGCAATAAATTGCTGCCTAGAGATTTTGAATGAAGTCAGTATAATACTTAAAGCATATACATCAGCGTTTGTTACGCTGTGATATGTGTAGCGGGAACAATACAACGAGCGGCTTGCAGCTCTTAAACATAAGAAGGAGTTTATGATGATGAGGCAGCATAATGAGGTGCGGCAGATGATGGACCGCCAGAAGAAGGGACATTACTCCAACTTCCAGGAGATGGTAGAGGTACGCCCCTCTGAAACTCCGAAACACCCCTCAACCTCACCAAATACCCTCACCAAATACCCTCACCCCACCGAATGTTTCACCCTACCCTTAACCCACCACCTCCCCTACTCTCTCACCTAACCTAACCCTAACCTCTCACCCTACCCTTAACCCACTCGCCCCATCCCGTCACCCCCACCCTCACGCCATACCCTTCACCCCTCCCCAACCCTGAATCTGCTAATATCTATATGCATGAGACTTATAAGCATCTTCAAATTGCTTAATTGAAAATAAATCGTGAGCTAATGACATAAACAGTGGAAATTGCCTTATTTGGTACAACGGAACCCGGGAAGCAGTCTTAGATAATACCCTCGTTCCATGTCTGCAGTGCTGGTTTTGCAGGCGTTTCAAAAGAGTCTACATCACGATGATTCAGTCATGGTTTCTGATCTTTGTACTAACATCATCTGGCTGGAAACCTTCCTCCGTACACTCGACTACATGGACAACTCCGTGCACAAGTCAGTATATCACCACATACAAGCGCCATGCATTTTGATTGCAGTGTGTCTCGAGTCACCATTGATCAAACCGTTAAACTAAACTGGCTTGTTTCACACGTAGTTTAATTGGCTGTCACTAACATGTAGATAATATATCAACTAGCAAATTCTAGAATCATCTCTGGTTAACTTCGATATCTATTAATAGTCTGATGTGATGATGCTTGGCAGGTTGCAACAGCTTCACTTTGAAATGGCGAACCTCCTGGCTCAGGAAATGGAGGGGAAACTCAAGAAGAAGTATGGAGCATAGCAGTGTGTACCTTACTGGTTCACAAATAAACACTGTCTGATTATGCATATTGGGTTAATCACTTGAGGAATGTATAAACAATTACCGATTACACGCGGAACTGTGCATATCGGGTTATTATCAAGGGTTATGTTCACTGTATACCACAAACTTTCTGTTCTGTTGTTCATCAATGCTTCTCTCCCTCAGTTCATCATGCACCGTTTTAGAGAGACATAATTCTTTATTGCAATTTGAGCAGTTTCCGGTTGTATTATATCTCCCAGAAATGAACATCAAATTTATGTGCGATCCATAATTTATTCATTTAGAAGGTCCACTGTGGCCATTGTTTTCAGAAAATGTCTCAGTTGCTCTCGTCATATGGCTACATTGTATGGAGAACTAACAGACAATGGTTTCTGTTTTGTGGGAAAGCGTTATGATGCTATCTAATGATTAATGTTATTTAACATTCAAAGTAGCCATAGAAATGTGACTATTCTTAATGGAAGAGCATATTTAAAGGATATACATGTGTTTAGTTGATGATGTCATTATTTGTATTATGAAATGTATGCTCGAGAAATTATGGCGATTTATTAGGCCTGTACACATTTGAGCCAGGCACATCTCAGCTTCGCAATATGTCTTCATTCCCTTGGATTATTCGATACTTTTAGAAGTAAATACGAACGATATTAAAATAAGTTCTTTGTTTTGGATGTTGGCTAATCATAGTCTGACCAAATGAAACAAGTTTTTCAGTTGCCTAATTATTCTTTTTTTTCCATATCTAACAGATAAATAATAAAATGGGTACAAAGTCTCATTAAAATATAAAAATTGTTACCTTATCAATTTAGTTGAGGCCCATACATACGAATCTATTTTGCCTTAGGAAATACCTGTCGAAAGTTTCATTGCGGGTCTTATTTAATGAGATGTCTGGTTATTTTGTCCAATGGTACAAAATCGTTTCAACAGATAGTGATCCACACAAGCACTCGAAAATCCCTCACAATTGAATTCAGCGTTGGCAATCTATCCCTGAACGTATCATTTAATCCCTTCATTTAAATTTTCAAGAACATACAAATCAACAGGTGAACTAGCAGACAGGTGGACAGAGATGGAAACACTTATCGCTGTGGCAATTAAAAAAACGCAAAGAAATCATTTGATAGCTGTTGTATCCGATCTGTAATGAACTCACTATGGTTGAATGGCTTTAGAATCAATGGACATTTCAGACACATTTCAGCTCGCTTACTAAATCATGTATATGCGCTATTGCTCTGGGTTTATTGCAGTGACTGCCGTAGAGTGACCGCTCCTCCTTCCATAGTAGCTGAGGATGTTATAAAAAGAATTCGCATGCTTTATAATTTTTGGTAACCTATCGAGTTTTGTGTGAGAGTTAGATTGTTGGAGAATAGTTGTACACAGCCAACGCAGCCAAATCAAACAACAACAAAGTGTGCATGTTAAAATAATAACAACTGAAAAGAATATGTAAAAAATCTCACCAGAATACGCGCTATGTTTCAATTTGCCTTATCTCATCTAGTCCCAGTTTACAGATCAATCCGTTAATGAGCTACAAGTTGATATTTGTTTTCCACCAAGACGTTGGACAACAAGTCCATGTGCTTTTGTTGATTTTATGGTAGCCACCTGACGATGGGCGTGTTTGTCTCTCATTAAAAACTTACTCACAACATAGCGTAACTATGAGTTGTTTGGCGCTGTTGCCGATACCTTATTTATAAACATTATGATATGGGCAAAGTCGAAGCATGGAAACATCGCGAAGGAGGACATTACGGCGGAAACAGACCGATGCGCATTCGCTACATTGGCTCCTGGCATGGGAAAATTTTTAGCATTAAACTGATTATCTTTTAACTTAGTGATATTTGTGGACTTATAATGAATTGTTAGCAATAATGGCTTACCCTTTTCGAGAACGATTCGCTGAATCAAAGACGTATGGATACAAGAAGAGTTGTTCAAGCAATGTTTGCATCGTTTGTGGCTTGCACGTTAATGTGTGTTAATTTTCGTCTCGTATTCTGTTGAGCTTTTAATTTGACGTTTCATGTTTACTTCATTGCAAATTACGTCTCAAATTTCGCCTTTTATGAGCTTACTTAAATATTATGCTTGGGCCTGATAAGCTGCAACAATACATCGATACCCAGAAGTAGAAAAAGCTTTGTCTGCAGCTACGCTTACCAAAACATCATTTCGACGAGTAAAGGGAAGATAACGAGGGTTTATTAGGAGCAATACGAGACAAACAGTAAAATACACAGGGTTACAAATGAGCAGTGATTAGCAATTGTGATGACACAAATATTACTGCAATTGATATGCCTTTCAAAAGCTTATTCTAATAAGAAAGCCCAACCAATAAAGCAGAGATAGTTTCATCATTTACTTTTATATATAAAGCATGCTGCGCTGACGAAGCATCATAACGCAAGCTACATTATAGCGGGGTAGACAGGTCAAGTCATAGAGACTGCTCGTCTGTTGTCTGATGGATAAGTCCACACTGTCACGTTTAATGTGATATTTTAAGTTATAATAGTTAAATGTCGACAAATCTTGTTAACGGTAAATGCTAGCATTGGCAGGTGCGATGCGTCATGGTGTAATTTTCACGCTACACACAGTGCGAGGCCCGTGTGACGTCAGACACGCTGGGTTTCTGGGCTTATTGGGGCATTTCTTCCTCTTCACCTGAAAACATCACCAAATATTGCCTTTAATAATACACATGAGGAGGTTAGATAGCATCATCTGACGACAAGGCTGACGAGACGTGGACTCACCGCATCAAACAGACACAGGCAAGCATCAACACAGCCGCTATACACCCGGCTATACCTATCACAAGCGGGATGATATCGTTCTCTGAAACATAGGACACCGTCAAACTATCGTAAGTGTATGATGCTTTGTGAATAATTTGCTTTCCCCGAAAACAGTTGTAGCGAGGAAATTAAAACTAGCAGGTGATGGGAGGTGTTGTGAGAGGAGATCGTACCCAGAATGCCCGGCGGTAATGTAGTCGGCGGGTATGTAACGGCTGCAAAATTAGCAAAAAGGTAAATGCAATGAGTTGACTCTCGCAATGCACCAGTAATATACCTGATATACCTCCTCATAGACATACAGCCGATTCCATTAGTCATATTCGTATATGAAATACAATATGATGAACTTAATGTGTCGTACTACATGATTCAGAAGCTGTTAGATGTAGGCTTTACATTTTTCCAGATATCCAACACTAGTGAATCGTTTGTGGGTCGGCTTTTCGTAATGCAATAAGTAACCCTGCGATGTTTAACTTGACTTACAGATGTCACAATATTCGCCATCAAAGCCGTCGTCGCACACGCATGTGAAATCATTGATTCCGTCCTCACATTCTCCATTGCCACAGTCAACGTTGACAAAGTCAAGGATATCTGAAACACACACAAAGCGATCAGAAAGCATAGCAGGCTGGACCATTCATCTACAACCACAAGGGATCGACCAGACCAATTCAGTGCGTTCACTGGGCATTAGTTGTATCCACATTAAATCTGGATGCTAATGATATGATTAGGTATATTACCAGACTCACAAAGACCACCGGTTAAACCAGGAACGCAAATGCAGGTAAACCCGGGGATTACATCATAGCAGGTAGCTCCGTTTTCACATGGATTAGAAGCACACTCGTTGGTTTCTGAAAAGTAATAATATGATACTGAAAATGAATAATACAATACTGAAACTAATGATGTAATACTGACAGCATTCATATAATACTAAAAAGGATTAACAGGATACTCAAATTAATCATATTATACTGAATGTAATAATATGATACAAATAATATTATAAAACTGGACTATGTAGGGAAATTTCTATATCTATATTATATGGAACTTCTTCTTTTTGTTTAGCATAGCTTACAAGTTCCAAATACTCTGGTGAGGTTTTGGTTAGTATAGTTTACTAAGTCCAAAATTCGTAGTTAAGCTTGGACGGAGAATAGACTCACGGTTCTGACAATGATCCCCCGTGAAGCCAGAGCCCGAGCAGTTGCATGTATACCCGTTCCGATGATCAACACAGGTGCCCCTGTTACAAGGGGAACTTCCTCACTCGTTAATATCTGAAAGCAAGTAAAGGCAGTGTTCACAATTAGTCAGACATATGTATTCCATTACCTCCCTGTTGGTAGAACGACTGTGGAATCTATGGATGGTAAATACAAGGGACTCTCGTCATCATTAAGCGATGAGACTTGTGAAGGGGACTTTGTAAGAAATATTGCCTTAAATAGTACACATGACGGAGGATAGATAACATCATCTGACGACAAGGCTGACTAGACGTGGACTCATTGTATGCCGCGCTGACGAAACGTCATTACACAAGCTACATTATAGCGGGGTAGACAGGTCAATTCATGGAGATAAATATCTGAAATATTGGAAAGACAGTTATAATTTAGAACTTCTTTATATCCACAAAGACGCATTCGTGAACATGACTTCCTGAACAGTTTATTTTCGACGTTTTGTTAAGCTTAGTTTACGAATTCCAAATAACCTAGTGAGGTTTTGGTAAGCATAGTCTCGTAATTATCCCACTGTTACGAGGAGAAATTCCGCACTCGTTAATATTTGAAAGCAAATAAAGGCAGTTGCCACAATAAGTTGGATATATATATTCTATAACCTCTCTGTTGGTAGAACGACTCTATGGAAGGTAAAAACACGGGATTCTCGTCGTCTTTAAAAAAGCGATAGATCCTGTGAAGCTGGCCTTGCAATCAATATATCCATAGATTATGTTGCGTATATATAGAATAGTGAATGAATGAATGTATGTATGTATGTATGTATGTATGTATGTATGTATGTATGTATGTATGTATGTATGTATGTATGTATGTATGTATGTATGTATGTATGTATGTATGTATGTATGTATGTATGTATGTATGTATGTATGTATGTATGTATGTATGTATGTATGTATGTATGTATGTATGTATGTATGTATGTATGTATGTATGTATGTATGTATGTATGTATGTATGTATGTATGTAGGTATGTAGGTATGTAGGTATGTAGGTATGTAGGTATGTAGGTATGTAGGTATGTAGGTATGTAGGTATGTAGGTATGTAGGTATGTATGTAATATGCATGTATGTATTTATGCATGTCTATACGTATGTATGTTTGTATGTATGTATGAGAATATGTGTGTATGTGTGTATGTATGTATGTATGTATGTATGTATGTATGTATGTATGTATGTATGTATGTATGTATGTATGTATGTATGTATGTATGTATGTATGTATGTATGTATGTATGTATGTATGTATGTATGTATGTATGTATGTATGTATGTATGTATGTATGTATGTATGTATGTATGTATGTATGTATGTATGTATGTATATACGTATGAAAGTATGTATTCATGTATGTATGTATGTATGCATGTATGTATGTATACGCATGTATGTATGTATGTATGTATGTATGTTTGTATGTTTATATATTTGTAGGAATTAAGTGGAAATTTCGTTACACATCGACCCCATTTAGGGATTAGACAGCTTTCACAGAGCATGACATAATGCTCTATGACAACATACCAAATTATTATCGGATAAAATGTTGATTAACATGCAATACAAGTCCGTCCGGTTGTTGACCATCACCCTGCCGACAGTGACGCTTTCGGCATCCCAGAGTAGGTCAGCGTTGGCGCCTATGTGTCAGCTCATAGTGGCATGGTGCGGCTCTTCTGATACAATGTAGAACATTCATGAACATATTATATATAAAACTTTACGATAACCCATATAAAGTGACTCTCTCTTGGTAATACATCTAATCTCAATCAAGTAACAGTATCCCAACTAAATACCTATTAAGTTATGTATAGATCTACAGAGGAAAATACCAATATAGAATTATGCAATTCGTTGTTAGACGCATCGTGGCGCATAGTTGTCTTCATATTCTAGCAAATGTTGATTTGCCATAACTTCGTCATAAAATCAGAAATGATAATTTATTTGAGTCATCACTCGATAGTAGATTAATACCAACCCCAAACAACATAATTACTGTAACTATTCATGCCTTTTATACAAAAATACATGATGTCGATACGGTGCTTTTAAACTGTCTCTGTCTCTCTAATTATTTATCTCTCCCTTTCTCTATCCTTCCCCCTGTCTCTCTGTACATGGACAATTCTGGTATTTATACAGTACATCATGGTTTTATGCTTATCATGGCAAGTTTATTAAACTCCCTTAAGTAGTACCTTCTGATTAACTACACTTTAAACACATCACCTACTTACCTCCGATGCGTTCTTAATAAACCTGCTACTGTATTTATTTACATGATTGACCCGCATTTAAAAATAATCCGCGCCGAATATTATCACTCGATGCGGCCTGCTTAACGCATTGTTCCATCTCCTTTAACTCTGTTTTCATCTACATTCACAGAAAACCGCTAGAGTAACCCTAATGTTCTAAACTAAGGGTTGGGTGGTAATTAAATGGCTGTGTGGTAAGGCAGACACATTCTAGTGTACTTTTTGCTGGAGTTTGGCCAAATATAGCCTTTATGGGTCGTCAAATCTTCATTTAAACTGGTCCCATTAATTATGGATTGATTCAATCAAAATATTTATGCTTTTATTATTACAACATTTTTATTTAAGTCACTATTATGTGAGATGAGTAAGGTTAGACATGCAACAGTTATCCTGATTATTCTAAAGAAGGGGGTAGGTTATACCATTGGAATAGGATCTTAGCCTGCAAAGCAGGGTTCGCGCAAAGCAAGTTATAGTCGTTTCACTTGCGTATGCCCATTGCTTGGGGATGGCTTAACTGACATAAGCAATGTAGCAGAACTTGGGGCGTTAAGGGATGGCGTGAATGAGGTTGGCCTTAGGGAAGACTGGAAGCTGATGGGGGTGGAGAAACTGAAGTTTGGAGAGGATCGAACCTACAATATTTCCTAACTTTCCATTGAGAGTAAGTACGGCTTTATAAGCTTCACACCCTCCCCGTAAGCGCATCTCATATGAAAGCCATGACCTCCATGCTGTACGCGACCTTTCAATTTACAATTCCCCCTCTTATTGTCTCCTCCTAGGTCTCTCGTAAAATGGTAGCTGGTGGGCGCTGTATTACATCTCTAGCCAGATAATGGGGGAGGTGGCAGGTGACATAGGTCACTCGTGTATCTTGGAAATGGAGTTTTATAATTGATATCAGCTGTGGGGGGCTACTCCATGAAACTGATGACTGAGGGGGTACGTTATGATGATAGGTAGTTGGTTTGACATAATGTGCATTTGACATCCAACACTTTGTTCTTTATTGACTATAACTTTTACCTTAAAACCAAGTCAACGTACCCAATGGGGTTTGCTGTTTTTAAAAAAGGCATCGTTATGCCATTAGAAGCTTAAATTCACAAGGCTTCTCTTCCTGTTTATCGCGATTTTACATGAAGACATTGGTAAACATTAAATCCGAATCTACTATTGCAAGCATCCATCTGCCATCTTCCGCGGAATGTTCCAATGAACCATCTGGCTATCTCAAACATTGAGCCTCTGCGTTGTTTCTCACTGCTGTGCTTCCACGATATAATCCATCTGCAGTTGCCCAATATGGATGCCATGGGCAGGCGTTAACACGTCAACCAGTCACTGTCCTTCCATTGTGCCACCCACCTGTGCTTGTTCAGCATGGTTGTGATGGGCTGGAATATCTTTCAACCATTGTGTTCACTTTATACCACCCATCTCCAATTGTCTTACGCGGTTGCAGAGAGCTGATGCTAGTCACATGAAATGTTAGATAACCAACTAGACTCTTTGATTTCGCTGTTATTCTTTATCATTATCGACATGAGCAAATCATGGTAACACATTGTTGAAACACATCACCGTATCTAACTGTGACAGACCAATGTCAAACCCTCGACAAGCTACTACTCACATTCCTATACGTAATCTGTGTCTCGCTGATTCAAACTTTCCTACAGATATGTTCTCTCACTTGATAATAAAACAATATTTTATTATTATCTTGCTTCATTAGTTGCAAGTGTGTAATTAGCACCCAGTCAGCCAAGTGTGGAGTCTCTGCAGACTTTTTCTCAACCAATGAAGCGGTTTCCATTGGCCCTTCACGGCCAGCCGAGCAAGCCACACGCTTGAATAATTACAATGCCTAACTGGGTACTCCCCGTAAATAAATTATTTTTGGATAATGCAACATTAGTTTTCAATTAGTTTTCGGTTCTGTGGAAACACTGTGGCTGCTTAGACGAGCAAGACGGCGTTTCTAGGTTTTCTTTGTATGCAGCAGATTTGATTCTAGTTCCGAATACTTGCGAGTTTGTTCCGAAAGCAGTTTTTGTTGATTGAGATTTTAAATGGTATTCATATGAATCAGGATTTAAATCGAATGGTCTAGACCCCCCCCCCCCCCCCCCCCCCTCCCACCCTCGTTAGATATTCTTCTATGATAACGACTTCGTCGGCATTCCCAGTCAATGTGGAAGCATTGATAAGGCATGACTGAGACACTATGTGTGTAGTGTCTTAAGTTAAACAACGAACGCTTCAATATTTACCACGACCAAATTTATATCTAATATAGCCGACACACACCGAAACATAAATCGAACTGCATCGCACAGCGGAGGTGCTCTCTTATATACCTATTCACAGCTTTAGTATTTCCATGACTTGCTTCATAATAAACATATCAACTTACTCATCGGCGAGCCGACAATTAATCAGGTTTTGATTCAATCGCCGCATTCATTCTGTCTTTTGCATTTCCACGTAGACATGAACAACTTCTAAACCCCCGCTAGTTTGTTGACCTCGTATGTTAGTTCCAAAAATGAACAACGTAATTTAGCTGCGCTAAAAGAAGCATCTTTTCCCCCATTGCTTTGCGCATTAAAAAAGAGGTTATATAGCAACGGTGATGGATGAGGAGGATTGTGATGCTTGGACAGCTCCCCTTAAGTGCCAGCGCCCGTATCCTATAACTCCAGCTATACCACTACCAGTACCTTGCTATTCCAACTATACAGCTGCCCGTACCTTGTTATTCAACTATACACCTGCCCACAACCTGTTACACCAACCATTCACCTGCCCTCGATCTGTAACTCTTACCATACACTGGTCAGTATACTGGTGCTCCAACAATACACCTGCACCTCCACTGTTGCTCTTATAATACACATGATTTAACCCTCCTACTGCTACTATAAACCAGCCGGTACACGTGTATATTATTATACATTTGCCGCTACCCTGTTACTCGACAATACACCACCCCGTAGACTTGAACTCTTATTTTACATCTGCCCGTACCCTGTTATTATAGCTATGCACATAATCGTAATCTCTTACTCCTTCTATACACCTACCCGTGCCCTGTTAATCCCACTGTGCCCTTACCCATACCCTAATTGAACACATACACGTACCCTGCTACTCTAACAATTTCCCTGCCCGTACACTGATAATCAATTATAAACATGCCCATACCCTGTCAATCTAATAACACTCTTCCCGTTCCTTGTTACTGTAATTTCTACCTTTACACCGTATCCTATACTCCAATTATGTACCTTTTAAGAACCCAATTGCTACAAATATACACGTAACCATACATGCCCCTCGGTATATATATATATATATATATATATATATATAGATATATATATATATATATATATATATATATATATATATATATATATATATATATATATATATATATATATATATATATATATATATATATATATATATATATATATATATATATATATATATATATATATATATTATATATATATATATATATATATATATATATATATATATATATATATTTATATTCAACCGAACGATGCAAGGGAATTCCCGTCCATTGAACTTCTTTCGAGAGGTCGTACCGGGATCAAACACAATACGCCATGAACTGTGTTATGTTGTGAAGAAAGTAATTGATTTCGTTCACGTCTTTTCTCTTTAACGACATAGATAAAATGTAAATGGGAGACGTGGCCTTTCAGTGACCTCTAATCCGAAGACGTGGTTTATTACTGTAGTGCACAAAGAGAAAACCATCACTCACTTGTCCAGTAAAAATAATGTTTATTTAAGTGCGACGCCTGGTTGTTGAATGGTTGTACTTTTATACACTTAAGACTGTGCGTATGAATAACTTATCAAGCAGGAAGTTTGAGAAAAAACACCACACAAAAGTTATTACTCCCTTATAAAAGCTCAGTTAAATGCGGGTCTTATTGTGATTTAATACTCTTAGCATGGTACATATTTGCGTGGCTATCATAATGTCCAGTTTCAACACCACTGCATTTATAAACAAGGCAATGTTAAGCATCCTGAAAGTCTCTTATCAGCATGTGTCGATAACAACTATCATCACACTCAACCAATTTCAGGAAACGAACCACCCATATTTTTTAAACCTTACTTTGTCCCATCTATGCAAATTTCGCTGCTGGGTAGAGTGTGTATTTGTCGCGCATTTGCTGTGATCAGCCGGTACGTGTGTGTTTAAGATGACGGATAAGGGCAAAATGGCAACCGACCAGTCTGAAGCAGTTTTCTAGATTCTTTTCAAGGACAATCCACACAACTTCACTGGCTTCAGTAGTGGGATAGGATGAAAATGCAAGTGTTGCTTAGCGAGCTGCACTTGGAAGTTGCTGTTATTTCTGGCCCCAATAGTGTGTAATAACGGTTACTTGATCCAAATAGTTACAACCAATGTCATGCAATGTCTGTTAAATCCATCATGGTTCTTAATTTCAAAAAAAGGCAATTTTACACCAACTGTTTACAATCGTTACTGCACAGCCAACAGATATGGCCCGATCATTACCAGAAGGGAATGGTTCCCTAACTGGGTTTTCCGACCATAGATAGTTGCGTTACCAGCCTAGTGACACGAGAGCTTTCCTTGGTAAATTTACATAAATGTCTATGCACAAGGAAGAAACTTATGAAAAAATAAGTACTAAAAATACACTGTAGATTTTATGGTTGACACTTCACAAACCGTTTATATTGCAAACACCAGTTTTAAAACCGCCAAAACTTCCTTGTTGGTTCTCATAGGAGGAAGCGATCAGCATTACATGACCGCGTTGTCTTGTTTGAGTTACCAGCCTATAAAAACGAGAGATTTCCTCGGTAGATTTACATGTTTAAACATCTAGTCTCATAAATATTTATACACAAGAAAGAAACTTGTGAACACATAAACTTGAGATTTTATAGTTGACACTTCACAAACTATTTATATTACAAATAGCAGTTTTAACCCCATCACGAATTTCTTTGTTGGTTCTCATACCAGGAAGCGCCCATTATACATGGCCGCGTTGTCTTACTTGCGATGATTTAGAGTTGTTATTCAAGTATCCTGAGCCTATTGATTGCTCTTAATGGGCATGGCGGTGAATATATCACAGATTAATGACCCATGCCGTCGTAACGAGGCCCTGAGATATTCACCAGGCACTTATCAGAAGCTGTTTTACTCTTCATTTACGATCGCTGGTGAATGTTACAGCATAAGTCAACACACGGATGACAAACACCTGATCTTGTCCATGCCAAGTAGTAGATACTCACTAGGACTATACCAGCTTACGGTGATTAAATGAAAATCCTTAGTCAGTTGTCGGATTGAAACCGCGAATATGTAATATTGGATCGTGGATAACTTTGAGGAACATTGTCAATATGAAAAATACACCCCTTTTTTTGAAATTGTATTGATATCGATAGGCATTGTGTTTATAAGCCCATAAGTAACTACAAACAGAAAGCTATGTTACAGAAGATGATTGATTTTTACTATTGAATGCCTGCATATTAACTCGTATATATTTGACTACTCATCTGACAATGCCGTGATTTTTCACGATATGAAACAGTTCAGCAGATGAAGAATAAAACGCGAATGGGTCTTCATCTAAGTATTCGACTCTATATTTTGGGAAAGCAACATTTTCGTATGTATCGGTGTTTCATCCCCTGGCACTGGAGTCAGTAGCGAGTAAGTGTATTGGGAGAACCACAAGATGTGCTTTCATGTATGAATATGATAGATTCCTTTCTTCACTGATCGCTTATCTAGAGTGACATATCCTTCCTCGTACCGTCACCTTGAGTCTGGTATGGGGCGGTTGTTATATCAACTTTGTATTTTCTTGTTTGACACAATGAACTCATTTATAAGTTGGCCTCTAATGCACTGTGGGGCTGACTTCCTTGTTGATGTGAATAATTCCTGTCCACATGTGGATAATGGCCTCTTGTTACTCTAATTAACAGAGGACATGAGTTGTCTTTTTGACACACAACTTCGGTCAACGGGTTGACAAAGTGTGACTTCGCATCGCTGATAACATCCGTCGATGGCTCCTTAACACCTTTTTTCTGTAACATTCTAGTCATGTCTGGGAGGTCATATCTCAGTGACCATGAATAGGTTAAATATAGAATTTACATGGTTATTCAGAGAATCACTAGAGCTACAAGGACATCAGTTAAACACGTTTTGATTACAAAAAAAGGTGTCGAAAGTCCTTAAATTGCATAGCAATGCTGCAGAGACCGTCTGTTGTTGAAGCCAGTCTGATCATTTTTACACCACTTTGTGGGAGCAAAGTGGGGTCGGACATCACTTTGTAGCCCTGTAGTGGACAGTTTTTGTTAATCCAGATATTATGGGATGGGATGGTCTCCTCTGCTGCTTCCCTGGCGAGCTATGGCGCTATCACTCATTTGGTGCTGAACAAAGTAAAAGAGGCAAAGTTACTGTAATACGAGAACACATACTAATCTGTTGTCCGATTGAAGGTTGAGGCGAATGTGAAAGCTCAACACACCAGTTCACACTATTGAGTAATGAACAAAATCAAAATTTAACAAGGGTCATCAAACACGTTTAGGATCAAACAATACTCTCAGCCGATAAAACAAAATGATCATCATCCGGTCTGCGTAAAGGGGTTATGCGCAGACAATTGCTACACCACATACTCAGACTTCAAACCTGTGGTCGCTTTTGTGCATAAGCGTATATGTGTTATATTGGTTTTGTACAAAGATATGCTACTCAGAAGATAAGGAGATAATATAAAGTACCATTAGTGATCACACTGTGCATGTTCAGATGGGATCCAAGTCCAACATTTTAACGACCAGGATGTAAGCGTGTAGAACAAACCACTCTTCTCCACTATTGCACAATTATTCAAAGATAATTTTTATTGAACTGTTCGTTATATTTGCTCATGCCGCATATCACAACGCTGTCACGTGATGGGATGTTTTTATGTGCTGCTAAAAAACAGTCCTCGTGGAGATGAATGTCCACTGTCCATTTCGTGGTTCTCTACCCCACCGACAGCGCCCTCTGGTACTTGCTCCCCCCGTGAGTGCTGAGTCATGCTAGCGGCGATTGGGGCGTGAGTGGGCCTCGTACCATCATCCTCATAATCAACGTTTTCCTCATCAAAATCCCCATCTTGCTCCTTTTCTTCTTTCGCTTGAAAAGGTAGCGGGCCAAAAATGTCTTCTTCGTCGTCATCCTTTTTAGCGCAAGGGGGCGGGGTGTCTGGCGGTGACGGTGGCCGGGGATGTTTGTTGATTTGTGCGGTACGCACCCAATCGATTGTCTTATAGTCCGATGGCTCATAGGCCGTCTCCTGGATGACTTCAGGGCCCTTTTTGAGGAGGTTCAGATAAATAAGTCCATCTTTCGACAGGTACTGTACACATAGATATTGGTATCGTAGCATGTCGAAGGCAAATACTCACTTTAAGATGTGATAGAATAGTGCTGAAGATTAAATACTCACTTTAAGATGTGATAGAATAGTGGTGATGATTTAATACTCACGTATGGCTCCTTATCTAGGTATTCGATTTTATTTTTTGGGAAATCAACATTTTCGTACGGATCCTGGGTTTCATCCTCTGGCACTGGAGTCCCAAATATACTCATGGCCTCACTAATGAGAAAGTGTTTGGTAGGAAATGGCGACTTAATGAATCACTGGGTATGCAAATTAAGTTCATTGTCGATTGCGTACTTATGTCTTGTGATTTGGGTTGTCAAAGCAACATTAATAAAAATGCTCACCGGAGACTGGTGTCTTGGTCTTTTCAGTTTTATCTACCGTGGCATACACCGCTGAAACACAGTTAACAGATGAAGTTGATCCCCTGAACCACTTAGTATATATGGATAGATCAGCTTATCGAGGAAATAATTATCACAGTAGTAATGGAGACAACAAGGGATGCTCACCAGAAGCTTCTGCTGCTGCTTTGGCCTTCTTCTTAGGTTTAACCACTTGAGCATAAACCACAACTACAGGTACGTCACATATATATCATCATTACTACGGCTATAGGCACGTAACATATATATTATCATTATCACGACTAGAGACATGTCACACACACACACACACACACACATATATATATATATATATATATATATATATATATATATATATATATATATATATATATATATATACTTTCACACACACACACACACACACACACACATATATATATATATATATATATATATATATATATATATATATATATATATATATATATATATATATATATATATATATCTATATAGATAGATAGATAGATAGATAGATAGATAGATAGATAGATAGATAGATAGATAGATAGATAGATAGATAGATAGCTAGATAGATAGATAGATAGATAGATAGATAGATAGATAGATAGATAGATAGATAGATAGATAGCTAGATAGATAGATAGCTATAGATATATAGATAGCTATAGATAGATAGATAGATAGATAGATAGATCGATAGATAGATAGATAGATAGATAGATAGATAGATAGATAGATAGCTAGATAGATAGATAGATAGATAGATAGCTCGCTAGATAGATAGATAGATAGATAGATAGATAGATAGATAGATAGATAGATAGATAGATAGATAGATAGATAGATAGATAGATAGATAGATAGATAACCATCAGATGGAGGGTCTGTGTTTGAGGCAGTGGGTTTGCTTGGTGGTGGGTCGTTGAATGACACCTCTCCATATGGCTCTATGTCTGATCACACAATCATCACTCGAGGATTCAGATCAATAACACAGCTAGCCCCGTATGATATCTTCTCATTATTCAAAAAAAATCCGTATTTGTTTTGAGGACTACTCCGATTTGGACTTTATTGAGAAAGTAAATCAGCTAAAGCTCGTTTAGTTGGTAGACTGAGATGAAGTAAATGACCCGTGCGATGGCATCCATTACGAATGCAAAAGTTAATAAGCATGACCATTCTTATCTGTTTTGCATGAAGTGCGTTTGTGAACACAGAAACGGACCGGTATATATGGTCGCACCATTTGATCGTGTATATGGTTTCATGTACTCACCATCGCTATCATCGTAACCTGGGTTCTTCACTCCATCGGGACTCATACACAAACTGCCTTGACTTGAAAACAAACAAATATTTATAAACATTGACAAGTACAGTTAGGCGGTTCATAAATGAATGCGAAATACGCAAACGAGAAGAGGTAGTTATGGACAATGGATATAAGGAAAAAACAGACAAATAAGCAACACATTGACAATCGAGTATATGACGTGGGTCATTCAGGTTGAGATTGTATAGGATCCAGCTTGTCAATGATGATTAAAGAGATAAGCGTATAGATTAAGTGGTAATTATTTCATAGATGATGTAGGATGTAATTTCGATTTATCAAATAAATAAAAAAGTCACCCGATTTCCCTATGCGATGGATCTGCAGACAAATGTATAATTCAAACGGCTTAATAACAAGTGGTTATGATAATCATAAATCGTCTAATAAGGCGATATTCGTCTCATAATCCTCCAGGAAGAAGTCAGAATTATAAGCGTGGATTATGTTATATTACCAGGCACAGATACAAATATAGATATGCTACCTTTAGTTGCCTTTTTGCGGTAGTAAACGAATCCACTCGTCGCCAACGCTGCGGCAGCCACCGCAGTCAGTACAATACCCAAAACCAGTCCTATGTCCACACCATCAGGTGATAGAGGGGGGACGTCCCGAATAGCGTTATCATCATCTGTATTACTTCGATCGTTTAGTCCTGGCTCATACGCCC
The DNA here is from genome assembly GCA_034190875.2 of Urechis unicinctus. Taxonomy (NCBI): domain Eukaryota; kingdom Metazoa; phylum Annelida; class Polychaeta; order Xenopneusta; family Urechidae; genus Urechis; species Urechis unicinctus. Next base: position 56,782,121 of record CM067347.1, on the reverse strand, counting down.
ACAGGTTGAATCTATTACGGGAATATACGTCGAATTGCTCGTCCTCTTCAGCCTCAAAAGTGTAGTTTCCTACATCAGACGGGATGTTTTTAGCTAATTCTCGCCAGGTAGCTTGAACATCCCTACGTGACCTCTGTGTTGTGACGTCACAATCCTCCGCTGGGCAGTGAACCAGAGTGAGATGACTGGGCTCTCCAGCCTCAACAACCCAGGTCACAGTTACACGAGCTGCCGAGAGGGTGAGATCTACAATCTTGATCACAGGGGCGACTGGAGAACAGAAGGAAAACGGCTGACATCATGAAGACGATCTCTGGCGGATAAGACATTCAGCAGCTATCGTCCAGCCCTTATTCAAGGCCAGGTAAAAATGGCCATGCCTGTTAGATCATGATTAATGGACGGTAATTATTAAGAAATTTGCCAGATTAAGGAATATATATAAAACCATCTATCTCAGTAATAACCCAACCTTTGGTGGAATGATTCATCGCAGTAAATGAACTCCTGTTGTTGCCATTGTGAGCATTCTCTGCGTAAAGCTGTAGTAGATATGTTGTGTTTACCTCAAGGTCACGTAGACTCTCCCTGATAAGGTTACCGTCACCTGGGACCTTTATCCCCACCTGATGCTGACGTTGTCGCTCACCGGCTCCCCGTTCATATACCACGTGATGTTCCCGCGGGGTTCCATACACACGTCACAGAGGAGAGTGAAGTTATCCCCGGGAGAGGTGTAGTGTGTAGGGTTGGGCACAGGACCTGACCAGTGAGCGGGATCTGTTATACAATATGAAACCAGAGAAAATGAAATCGACGACAGGCATAGATGTACTGGACACACAGATAATTATTGCTGAAGTAAGAGATGGTGGAACCAAATATGTATAAATTTTTTAAAAATTTAACGCTTACAGTGAGTAATGAGTCTGACTGGCGCGGACATGTTTGACACCTTCTCATCATTGTACGCCTCACACTGGTAATGTCCGTCATACTTGGTGATGTTGTCACAGGTAAAATAAGCTCCTCCTACGGCCCTCATCAGGTAGGACCTCCATCCATACTGAAGGTCATACAGGTATTCACCAGCCTCCACATCTTTCTCCTCAATGAAATCCTCCCCGTCAACTGGGTCTTCATTGTGGTACCAGTTAAAATCTACCTCTGGTTTACCGGCGCCCAGACAGGTAAGAGAAGTGTTCTGGTCGTCGTTATAGAGAACTATCACAATACTTGATGGCTCAGACGGCTGCACCAGGTAGGGGGATACTGGAAAAGTATCAGGCGATACAGCGAGTGACGGTACACAATGGGGCAAAATATTAGTGCATCCATAACGTAAATCCGGATGTTATCAATGTGCGTAATGACCAAGGTTTCGGTCTCTACCACCAATCGTGTGGCCGCCTGAATGGTTATACCATCAGGTGTGCCTGGTCACATATCCCATCTGATCAAATATCCCCACCCCCACCCTCTAAACCCCTGCGCTCAATAAGACTTACCATTCACAGTGAGATATTCAGGCTGCGAGGCATCTCCTCGGATGGAACCTCCCACAGGATGGTTGGTGCCATAACACGAGTACTCCCCTTCCTGAGTCACACTTGTCACATCAAATGTTACATGGCTGCTGTTGTTATTAACCAGCGTGTCGTTACCATGCAACCAGGTGTACTCTGTCACCGTCGGGTTGCCATCCATGCCGTCAGGTTCGGGTGTAAACGAGCACGTCATGGCGGCAGTCCCGCCAGCTTAAACCACGCCAGCAGTAATTCGCAGATCAGGTGCGCCAGGACCGTCTATTTTATAATGGGAAATAAAATAAACGACACACCTATAATTAATATGAAAACGAATTTTAAGAACAGAAAATTATATTTGTTTGAATATTATTGTCATGTTGTTACTTACACTGTACATTGATCTGCTCTATTCGGTCACCAGGCGCCCCAACGCCATTATTACCGCTATACGTCACATTAGCACTGCCGTGTGTTTTCTCAGCAGGACATCAGTCGTGGACCACGTCAGGTATCTCCGTGTCCTGGTCAGCAGCTCCCTCTCTCTCGTCCTCTCCCTTAGCCACACCTTCTTCCTCCTGCTCTGTGATGCTGAAGACGTCCTGTCTGTAGCCGGCCCAGGTTATATTGGCTTCAGGACGAGCGATGAACTCACAGGACATGGTTATATCGTCGTTCGTATTCAGGACGGTCACCAGGAAACTTCCATATCCGGTATACTCGGGCATCACTATTATACAAGATAACAGAATCGTAGGTATACATCTAACATTAGAGTTGCTAATTATATCTATATTCTGTAGATGCGGCATGAATCACAATACTAGGGTTTATTTATTGGAATTATAAATCCCACCTTGGACAGCCAGAGTGACATTGGCTGGTCGGCCGGTGCCAATAGTATTCTCGACGTAACAGGTGTAAACGTCGTCGAGGAAGATACTCGATCTGCTCAGATTCAATGTAAGGTTACCGCTTGTGTTGTAATCCAGTGGTATATCTCCATGCTGCCTCGTCCAATTATACACGTAGTCCTCTGGATTGCCTTTGTCAATGTTATCTACCACACAACTTAACGTGACTTGTCTTGGTGTCAGTGAAGCTACCTCATGGATCACGGCGGCATGTCCTTTGGTTCTTACTGGGGGATCTGCCGACAAAACCAGATGTTTATTTCAACAAGCCCTCGTGAATTCGTTAATATAAATTATGCATAATGAAAGTTGGGTCGTTAGTATATCACAAATAGCATAAGCACACGTTAGACATAATTGAGATGGAAACGCGAGAGCTTAATAAGAATGTCGCCAAGGCAGCATCCCTGTGGTATGTGTCCTAAAGATTGCTACAAATAGAAGTGATACCGCTCTGCCTTCTAAGTGTTTATCATCATAAAACAGCTTGATTCGGTCCAGCCCTCTAAGAATACCGTAAATGCAAAAGACGTTCTTCATGGATATACGTTTATGTCGCAAGGGCAATTACTAGAACCACAGACTGTAAATCAAGCTTGCAATAGATTGCCGGAAGGCAGTAAGACACATCTTGGACAATAACGCGCATGGTAGCACTATTGTAAGCGGGTACACTGCTTCAGCACACAGCGAGAAAAACACTCTTTATTGCAGTATGAGACTCACATTGTACATTGATGGTGACGTTCTCCGTATGTCCCCCTCCAACTTCATTGTATGCCACACACGTCACAAATCCACTACCCGCCTTGCGTTGCTCTAATGATGTGTTGTTCCTCCATTGAAGTCGTTGTGAAGAGTACACCATCAAGTAACAGTCCCCATTCGGCTGATTAGCTAAGTCAATGGCTTCAAATATCTCGTCGTTAAATTCCATCCACAGAACGCGAGCCTCTGGTTTAGCATTATAGCGACAGTCCAACGCGAAGCTGTCGTTGTCATATATCACATCATAGTGGGTGTCAATAGGCTGCTCCAGCTCTGGCGCGACTTTATTGTAAAAAAAATCAAGCATTGGATAAATAGCAGGTTTGAGAATAACACCCAGCAAGTTGTCGATTAGATGTGAAATCGTTTAGAGACATGTATATGACATGTATGGCAGTGTTCTGTAATTAGTGGCTGATATCTGTAGCGCAGGTAACCAGCTGTAGTGTAGTTATAAAGAACTCACCTGCTAATGTTACATTGACAGCATCGCTTACAGGTTTCCCAATGATGTTGGCTGCTATGCAAGTGTATTCATTATCCGGACAGAGATTGTTTCTGCTGACAGAAAGCGTCAGGTTCTGTGCTGTGGGATTGTCACCAGGAATCTCTCCGTCACGGAGCAGTGTCCATGTGTAGTTATAGATAGGAGGGTTACCATGGTTTTCCTCTGACACTTGACAGCTTACAATCACAGTCTCGTTTTGTCCATCTACAGATATGGGGTCTTTGTGGGAGATGCTTGCACTGGCCTTGGTCGGAGGATCTGACAACAACTCATCAATCGTTAGTCACTGAAGTTTGATGGCGATGTCTTATGCCAGCAACAATACTTAGCCAGCCATAAAGAAGATGAACACCACATACACGAGAGAATACGGGGAACGAATTGACAAATTTCAAAACTGCAAAGGTGTTACAATGCCATATGTAGGGAGGACTGATAAAGTAGTAGGAACCGTGTCGATGACTTACGTAGGATTCGCATTGGAGTTTCTCTAATGAGACCTCTTTAGCTAGAATGCTAACAACCATGGCTTTCACTTGCTAACTATTTAATACTGTATCAATGAATTTGCGGAAATGTTCCTTAGGCCTGCATAATGCATCTACTAGTGATTTGCTTGGGACAATGAGCCCTTCCTTTGCGCTTCGGTAATTCTTCTGGTCATGTATATCATTGACTACAGAAATGTTGTTTTTGCATATTGCACACAACTTACCGGGCAATATAGCCAGTGACATATGCTAGAACATTCACTTCCTGGTAGGAAAGGCTTTTGTCCATTTAAACAGTTAATTGCAGCGCAGAAATGCCCATTTGTGTTTGACTTCTAGTCAGACATACTCGCAAGGCATAGCGAAATTGGTTGGCTGCTGCGCGTCGATTAGCTTCCACAAAAGTAGGGGGCGCTGCCTACGCGGTGTCACGGAATTTTTCGGGCGAGCTGCCGAGTCCGGTTACTTATTATAACAAGATATTTTGGACGGACGGGGAACAGACTCATGGTTCTGACAATGACCCCCTGTGAAGGCAGAGCCCTAGCAGTTGCATGTATACCCGTTCAGATGATCAACACACAAGCCACTGTTACAAGGGGAACTTCAGCACTCGTTAATATCTGAAAGCATGTAAAGGCAGTTGCCACAATTAGTCAGACATATGTATTCCATAACCTCTATGTTGGTTGAACGACTGTAGAATCGATAGATGTAAGAACAGTGGATTCTCGTTATTATTGAAAAGCGATGATAAATTGCGAAGATGACTTTGTAATCAAAATAACCATAGCAAAAAGAGAGGTTATTTTACAAAGAATGAATGAATGATTCTATGTGTGCATGTATGTATTCATGTATGTATGTATTCATGTATGTATGTACGTATGTATGTGTGCATGCGTGTATGTATGTATGTATGTATGTATGTATATATGTATGTATGAATGTATATATGTATGTATATGAGTATGTGTGTACGTTTGTATGTATGTATGTATGTATGTATGTATGTATGTATGTATGTATGTATGTATGTATGTATGTATGTATGTATGTATGTATGTATGTATGTATGTATGTATGTATGTATGTATGTATGTATGTATGTATGTATGTATGTATGTATGTATGTATGTATGTATGTATGTATGTATGTATGTATGTATGCATGCATGTATGGTTGTATACATGTATGTATGTATGTATGTATGTATGTATGCATGTGCATGTATGTATGTATGTATGTATGTATGTATGTATGTACGTATGTATGTATGTATGTATGTATGTATGTATGTATGTATGTATGTATGTATGTATGTATGTATGTATGTATGTATGTATGTATGTATGTATGTATGTATGTATGTATGTATGTATGTATGTATGTATGTGTATGTATGTATGTATGTATGTATGTATGTATTTATACATGCGGTAAATTATTTATATAGTATCGCCAACTAGGCTTTATGGTTGTGATTACTATGTGGGAAGTTTCAGTCGTAGTAACACGCGGCATATGTCAGGCGGGATGGATTCCAAAGTGAGATATAGAGATGCGTCGAAGAGTTGTGCAACGAACTTAAAGCAAGTACACTTCGCAGGCAGAGAGAAAGGGAAAGGATAGTATGCGACAATGACATAAGGCGGCCTTATCGTGGTGTTCTTGGTCACAAAATGAAAATATGCTGATTAATCGAAGGAATTTGCGAAATATCGCAACATTGAATGCGTGTTCCCATTAGCTGCATTATGTACCTAGAAGAAGGGAAGATCTGCTGGCAATTAACGAAGCATTCAGGGAGATGTTAATGAATTTTATATTAAGAGAATGTGTGTTTTTTTTTATTGATGTGCCATCTGTCCACCAAGTAGATACAGGATATGTAACATACAAAAGAAAGATAACAATCAATTATATCACATCTATCTATGTCACAAGTAACTATAATGATTCTTCGTTCAACTTGAATATATCATTGACAATAAAGAAACATCTGAACTATAAAGAGAGTTTTGCAACTCACAAACCAATTCACCATATTTTATAAAAATTATCATGCGTTACAATTTGTAATAAATAGAAAGGCTCATATATTCACCCTGGATTTTATTATCACTCACAATAAATGGTTGCATGCAGGCATAACCATGACGACATGGAAAATAGCAGGTTTTTTCAAATATTGTGTAGACATTTAAATAGCATCACAACAAGTTACTTCTTTGGCATCACCGAACATAAGAAATGTGAGTGCACAACATGCCTTTCAGAAACTACCCGTTCTGCAGAACAAGAATATCATTATGTGAATGTGCACAACATGAGATTTATTTGATCATGCCAGTTATTGACAAATTATTCCTTATATATGCCTCTATTAGCTTTTGTTGGTCATAAGTGTAAATTGAGCCCCACAAACAAAGGAAAGTGGAATATTGAAAGAGGTAAAAAACAATTAATATTATCGTCTGCTTTTTGCTGCTTTCTGGCAAATCAAATAAGTCATTCATACTTACTACATCCCTATACTTTGCTTAGTGCATGGAACCAAGACCAATGGAGGATATCAGGCACCTCCGACTCTAAGCCAGACTGGTTCGACACCAGTGACAGATCAATCTTTCAAAGATCAAGTTTATTCATCATTGTGGTCATGGCTGCATTCCCTCAGGCACGTCAGTGTTGGGCGATGATTTTGATGACGAGATCATCAACTAGAAAACAATAGCGAATCACATGCAATATAAATGGGTAGCTAATGTAGACTATCAACAAAACCGAATAATTCTTTGAAGGAGAACTAGATTGGCACAAGCGCCAACGGCATGTACTCCAACGGCAATTTGGACGATCAGCAATACTGTATCAACAATATTACACGAACAAATGTTATTGTTAAACAAAATGAATACTTGACCTATTAGTTCAGCAATCTGAACTTGGATTGCGCCTTGTTTACACAACGTAAGGTTGGTGTTAAGTTTCCTTATGCGCCGCACACGTTTACGCTAGATGTCAGCGAGGGGAGCTGATAACTCGCACTATTTTAGGATAGATGTCATAAGCTGCTGCCGCTTAGATGTTTTGACATGACCCTTTACCAGGTCAATGCAAAGCCGAGGGAAGCGATGAATGCCTCTGGTCGATTACGTAAGGGTAGGCCTACTGAGACATGTCGAGCCTGCGCAAAGCATACTCGCTATGATGACGCAGCAGAAAAAATTCAAAATACAATCATTATCACGAGGCCAAGTTCTAAATACTGACAAAATTTCATGTGCGTAAATACAGCCGTTTCAGAGATATCAGCGCGGAGGGAATTCGCGATAGGTACTCTAAAACACATGTCATTATACCAAGTACAAAAAGTGGAAATAAGTATATTTTCCGTCTATTCCATGCTACGATAATTGCTTGTTACAACCATGTAATTCATATGTTCGTAACTGCAGTAGTTATGGAGGAGACAGTTACAGAAAATTGGGGGGGAAATCGACGAAAAATCGATCCCATAAGCCTTTAACACTGCGCATGCGCGTCAAATTGAATCGGTAGTTATGTCTTAACTTGATCTATCATTCCTTTTATGTTGATATGTCCGGCCGTTCCGGAGAAAAAACCGAAAAACTTGGGCTGGAGTAAAAAACATAAACATTATCGTTGGAAGACATAATAACCTTCCAACGACAGCTGATTTTATAACTGTATAAGGCATGGCTGATATAGTCATACATTACAAAGTACTTGGATCATATTCTCGAGCTAGTAGCCTTTTCAGCACTGCCATCACATATCCTACCGATAGAAACTACTACATATAAAACTGCTACAACATAACTTTACATGAGGCCTGAAAGCAAATGAGACTACGAGTTGATCAGCTTTACTGTTGCACTCATACAGCAATGATCTGATATAACAGAGTCTAAGTATCCATGCAATGGGCTTACTCAGGTATGACGATGTCTATCCATTGTGGGGCTGGACAAACACTATCCATGTTGTATACCTGAAGCAAGTGTTCTGAGGAGACTTACGTAAGATTTCCTGTTAAAGCTGCAACCACAGACAGAAGAGGAATTAAGTGGTATTCCGTTCAATCTAGTTACACATTGACCCCAGTTAGGGATAAGACAGCTCTCATAGAGCATGACATAATACCAAATTATTTTCGGATTACCATGCAATATAAGTCCGTCCGTCCATGCAATTTGTTGTTAGACGCATCGTGGCGCATAGTTGTCTTCATATTCTAGTCTTCATATTCTAGTGGATTTGCCATAACTTTGTCATAAAATCAGAACTGATAATATATTTGAGTCATCACTCGTTAATTGATTGATACCAACAACAAAATAACTGTAACTATTCATGCCTGTTATACAATAATACATGATGTCGATATGGTGCTTTTAAACTGTCTGTCTCTCTAAATATTTATCTCTCTCTTTCTCTCTCCTTCACCCTGTCTCTCTCTACAAGGACGATTCTTGTATTTATACAGTACATCGTGGTTGTACGCTTATCGCTGCAAGTTTATCCAACTCCCACGAGTAGTACCTTCTGATTAACTATACTTTATCACCAACTTACTTCCAATGCGTTCTTGATTAACCTACTACAGTATTTATGTACATGATTTAAAAATAATTTGCGTTGAATATTAACATTCGATGCGTCATGCTTAACGCATTGTTCCAACTCCTTTAACTCCTCTGTTTTCACTTACATTCACAAAAACCCACTAAACTAAGGGTTGGGTGGTAATTAAATGACTGTGTGGTAAGGCAGACACATTCTAGTGCATTTTCTGATGTAATTAGTGCAATGTTATGCTGGAGTTTAGCCAAATGTAGCATTTATAGATCGTCAAATCATCATTTAAACTGGTCATATTAATTATGGCTTGATTCAATTATGCTATTATTGTAACTACATTTTTATTTAAGTCACTATTATTAGGAATAAGTAAGGTTATAAATGCAACAGTAAAACCTGTTTATTCTAAAGAAGGGGGAAAGTTACATCATTGGAATAGGAACCTAGCCTGCAAAGCAGGGCTCGCGCAAAGCAAGTTATTTTCGTTTCATTTGCTTATGCCCATTGCTTGGCTTCACCTGCATTCACAAAAACCCGCTAGAGAAACCCTCATTCTCTAAACTAAGGTGGTTATAAAAAGACTGTGTGGTAGGGCAAACACATTCTAGTGCATTTTCTGATCGAATTAGTACAATGTTATGCTAGAGTTTGGTCAAATATAGCATCTACATTTAAACTGGTCCCATTATTTATGGATTGATTCAATCAAAATATTTATGCTATTAGTATTACTACATTTTTATTTAGGTTATCAGAGATAAGTAAGGCTAGACATGCAACAGTAAACCTGATTATTCTAAAGAAGGGGATAGGTTAAACCAATGGAATAGGAACCTAGCCTGCAAAGCAGGGCTCGCGCAAAGCAAGTTTTAGTCGTTTCACTTGCGTATGCCCATTGCTTGGGGATGGCTTAACTGACATTAGCAGCGTAGCAGAACTTGGGCCTCTTAGGAATGGCGTGAATCAGGTTGGCCGAAGGGAAGGACTGGAAGCTGATGGGGGTAGCGAAATTGAAGTTTGGAGAGGATCTAACCTAAAACATTTGCTAACTTTTTATTGAGAGTAAGTACGGCTTTATAAGCTTCACACCCTCCCCGTAAGCGTATCTTCATATGAAAGGCATGTTTCGCGCGACCTTGTCACTTCCTCTCAATGTAAAACGCCCTCTCTTATTGTCTCCTCCTAGGTCTATCGTAAAGTGGAAGCTGTTGAGCGCTGTATTACATCTCTAGCCAATAATGGGGGAGGTGCAGGTGACACGTAGGCCCTCGTGTATTTTGGAAATGGAGGTTTATAATCGATATCAGCTGTGGGGGCTACTGATGGGCTGGAATAAATACCAACTATTGTGTTTCCATTATATACCACCCGTCTTCAATTGTCTTACGCGGTTGCAGAGAACTGATGCTAGTCACATGAAAGGTTAGATAATCTACAAAACTCTTTGATTTAACTCTTATTCTTTATCATACTCGACATGAGCAAATTATGGTAACACATTGTTGAAACACTGACCTTATCTTATCGTGAAAGACCAATGCCAAACCCGCGACAAGAATTTACTTAAATTCCTATGCGTAATCTGTGTATCACAGATTCAAGCTTTCCATAAGACATGTACTTTCACTACTACATTTTATTATAACCTTGCTTCATTAGTTGCTTGTGTGAAATAGGAACCCAATCAGCCTAGTGTGGAGTGTCTGCAGACTTTTTGCAAACAACGAAGCGGTTTCCATGGGCCTTTCACAGCCAGCCGAGCAAGCCACACACTTGAATAATTGCAATGCTCAATTGGGGATTCCCCGTAAATTTTATTTATGAATAATGCAACATTAGCTTTCACCTATTGTTCGGTTCTGTGAAATAACTATGGTTACTTAGATGAGTACGACGGCGATTTTAAATGTCCTTGCATGCAGCAGATTAGATTCTAGTTCCGAATACTTTCAATTTTATTCCAAAAGCAGATTTTGATGATTGAGATTTTGGATGGTATTTACATGAAACAAGATTAAAATCGAAGGGTCTGACTCGTCATTAGATATTCTTCTATGATAACGACATGATCGGCGTTCCAAGTCAGTGTGGCAGAATTGGAATACTATGTTTGCAGTTTACCGCCTCCGGGGACATAGGTTTAAGTTAAACAACGCACGCTTCAATATTTACCACGCCCAAATGCATTTCTAATATATACATGCATATTTATATATATATATATATATATATATATATATATATATATATATATATATATATATATATAAATATATATACATATATATATATATATATATATATATATATATATATATATATATATATATATATATACTTATATACATCTATATATATATATATATATATATATATATATATATATATCTCTCTCTATATATATGAATATATATATGTAAATAAATGAGTACTTATGTACATATATATATGCATATATATATGAATATTTCTATATATAATTATTTATAAATATACATAAATATGTATATATATATATTCATAAAGATATACATATAAATATATTTTATATTTATAAGTATACATTTATCTATATGTATTAAAATATACGCATACATATATATATATATAGTATATATATATAAAACTAGATACGTATATATATATATATATATATATATATATACGTAGATATATATATATATATATATAAAATAAATATATATATATAGGTGCTAATGCATATAAATATATACATATATATAATATATATGTATAAATATCTATCTATATATATATGTTACATCTATCCATTTTGACATATATATATATTCATGTATTTATATATACTTATATACATATATATGTGATATATATATATACTTATATACATATATATATATATATGTATAAATATATATATATATATCTAAATAAATCAGTATCTATGTAACTATACATTTGTATATGTATATGGCATATATTTGTATATATATATATATATATATATATATATATATATATATATATATATATATGCATATATATATATAAATATATATGTGTATATATATACACATATTTTTCATATGTATATATATATATTTATATGTATATATATATTCTATATATATTTTCTATATATATATATATATAAATCTATCTATATATATATCTCTATCTCTATCTATAGATCTATATATATCTGCATGTATAGTTATATAAAATTACATAGAGATTATGGATATACATTTAAGTATGAATATAATGCAGTGAATATACATATAAATATATACATATGAGCATTATCATGAATTTGAAATAATATCAACATATAAATATACATATATGAGGTAAATGTGTAAATATATATGAATGGATATATACATAAAAATTTATATATATATACATATATTGATACATATACATACATACATATATATAACGAAATATCTTATATATGTACATCTTAAATATATATTTACATACATAAATATAAATAAATATATATATTTTTTACGTATTTCTAGGTACATATTAATATCCGTGTGTATATATATATATATATATATACTTATATATATGTATATATTAACATATGTATATATTTAGTCATATATATATATATGTATTGATTAATATATATGTTTTATATCGATATAGACATATATATATATATATATATATATATATATGTATACATATATATAAAGTGGATATATATATATATATGTATATATATATATATATCTTTATATATATATGTATGTCTATATATATATATATATATATATCTCCTATATATCTCTCTATATATCTCTATATATATATATCTCTATCTCTCTATATATATATATATATCTATATGTGTGCACATGAACGCTTGCATCTACTTGATCAGACTAAAACTTTGTGATATGTGTGCTGTCTGATATGGAAGAATTATTTGCTGCAAAGCTTTGTTGTATACTGTTAGGAAAAGTGGTTACAGATTTTGTTGGGGAAATTCATGTATTAACTTCGTTACATGCCAACACATATACAATTAACTGGTGCACTAGTACGATCAGACATGGCTTACCAAGCATTGTTCAGTAGCCGCCCTATGTCCTGGGCTGGTGTCTTTTATCTCTACATCGGAGACGTCTGAATCGCTCATTTCTGGTTCGAATCTGTTAGGTAAAATTTGCTCTGCCGAAGCAACGATGGTCTGCAAATGATCTGTGCCATCCCATGTCTCTTCGTCCTCTCCTGAAGTGATGTAATAGCGAAATTTCCAGCAGCCCTTTGCGCTAATCGTAGCCCAGATCGCGCCTCGCAACAAAAACAATGCCGGCTCTGACGTCACGCGGAGGCGATTAATTATTCATGACCTTGTCGTCTCGATACGCCGGACTCATCTTTAAAGTCACAATAATGCGGTCATTCCTAGTCAAATGCTTATTCGAAATTGTTAAACAATCACCTTGGGTTGGCACGGCTTGATCACCCTTCATCGTAGCGGCCCATCACACAAGAAATGTTTATAGAAAACACCCCTAAAGAGATGAACGGGATGGGCAATGTCGAATGTCTACCTGTGAACTGATAAGCCACTTAAGTGCGGTCAACTTCTAATCTTTAAGTATGTTAATTACTGAACAACATTTTATGGTTAAAACAAACAGCAATATGTTTACATTTCTTCCTTTGTGGGAAGTGAAAGTGAAAGTAACTGTGAACTTGAATGTCTAGCGCGAATTGACTTATAGGAATATGATCACATTAAATCATCTTGTTGATTCGTTGATGTAACCTAAAATTGTCGCCACGAAGTCTAAATGTTTTGCAAAAACATCGCATATTGTTGATCCAGGTCACAAGAACGGAAATGATTCTTTTCTGAGGCGATATGGCGTATTTTCGATGTGTATTTTGTGAGGTTTGGACGGTTGGATGGACTTACGGAACAAACTGGACGAGAAAGAACTGTCCATTGGTCGGGTTTATACCATCGCCTTTATCTTCCTGGGTCACTTCATCTTCACCAATGTCTTCATCGGCGTCATCATCATGAACATCAGCGGAGCCACGGAAAATTACAAGGTAAAGTCATCCGCTTCGTTACACAATGGATTATCTGGGTGTCTATAGTACCTTTATTTTCTCATTTCATTGGATAAAACGGACACGAAAACCCAGTTTCAACGTCTTGAGGTGGAATTGCTGAAGTTAGAGAGAAAAAGACTGTGTAATTGCTATTTGGTGGGTCAATTATTGGCTCTAAACAGATATCTGAGTATGAACGGTGTGGAATTTATGCATCTCTCTGACAGATGCAAGTATTTATTACTGCGCTAATTTGATACCCATGGTCTGTGCAACTCATTTTCTGTCTTGACATGCTGACTGAGGTCGGTTAGATGCGACGAGCACGTCGATTTGTTGTTGGCTACGTTATGCTGGTGTTGGAGGCGTTTCAGAAGAGTCACGAAGATTCAGTCATGGTATCGGACCTATGTACTAACATCATTTGGCTGGATACCTTACGCTCGACTACAAGGACAACTCCGAGCACAAGTCACAATATCACCACATACAAGCCCCATTCATTGTGACGAGTGTTTCGAGACACAATTGATCAAACCACATAATGACAGTTTCGTTTAACAGACTGTCACTAGTATCTAGATAATAAATTCGCTTGAAAATTCTCAAAGCATCTCTGGTTAACTTTGATATCCGCTAATAGTGTGAAGGTTGTGATGATGCTTAGCAGGTTGCAATAGGTTAACTTTGAAATGGCTAACCTCCTCGCTCAGGAACTGGAGGGGTATGGAGCATAGCAATGTGTGCCCTACTGGTTCGCAAATACACAATGTCTGATTATGCATATTGGGTTAATTACTTGATTACACGTGGTACTGCGCGTATTAACAAAGATTTTTTTCACTGTATACCTCAAATTTTCTGTTGTGGTGTTCATCAATGCTAGCATCTCAGTTCGTCATGCATCGTTTGAAGGAGGAATAATTCTCTAATCCAATTTGAGCAGTTGCCTGTTGTATTCTGTCTTCCATGGATGCACGGCCTGTAGCCTATTCATTTGGATAGCGCATTTTTGTAGGGTAATGCCATTAATATCCTCAATATTCTTATAGTCGATTTCCCAAGATAGTGACGTGTCTCATTAAAGGAGTAACCCCTACGTTATCAAGATGCCTACACCGATCATCCGAAGTGTGTATATAAAGCGTCCATCCTGAGCTGACACAAGACGGCAGCTGGCCGTTCAATGGCGATGCTAACTAGGATCCAAACATCAACAATCAGCGGGCTCTTACATGAGAGAAACCTACATTCAACCCTTGCACTAGAAATATTAAAGGCATCAGTCCAAGGTCCAGCATCAGAGAATCAACAATGGCCAGATTAACTGATAATGGACTCATGGTATTCTTCTTCTGGAGCTCACGAGTATGGGCAGTGTATTACCAAGTGTTTTCCCGTTTCCACAAGAAAGGGTGCTACACAAGTCACTTTTTTCGCAATGATTGGCTTCAAGATCTTCACAGATATTGGGCGTTAACCTTTACCTCCTTTGATCGTAATGTCCTACGGGAAAAGGATATGTACAGGCGCATTTCTCTTTGAAGGAAACTAGGAGTAACTACAGTCATGGCAAGAGTTGTTTAATCAAAACCGGCTGTTTCGCACCGTCAGTTGCACGCAGCTACTTCACTGACGGGCTGGTGGAATGGCTCGTCTAGTGAATCGGCTCATCTCAGTTTATTCGATGCATGTGAATACACAGACATGTACCACAACGAGATGGTACACTCCCGCCTCGCCAGGATAGAAACCAAATGACCAGCGTCTGTAGCTTTGTCTATTCTATGTTCAGCTGTAGGTCCTGTCACTGAGGGTGAACTCTTTATATTCAATAAGATGAACATGATGTCAAGCACTATCAGTTTGCAGTGTCCACACATTCTATGTGTAAGACACTTGTGGGTGAAGTTGTAAATTATCTGCATGGGTTGATATACGAAGTGGTTATAACGTTCTATGTGGCATCTGTATCAGTTCATAACCCTGGTTTATTGCTGTGTGAGTGACCCTTGTCAATAGCAGATTCCAGTTTGTGAATAATATTACTTGAGTCGCGCTATGTTTTTACAAGAGTTTAGACGGGTGAAAGGATTGTCGTACACTGCCAACACAGCCAAACACAAGGGGTTGGACAGCATTAGGCAGAACAGATGTCATGAACTGGGATGCGCATTTAGAAAATAATGGGGCAGCAAGATTCGCAATTATCGGCATGGGGTCAGTAAAAGAGCGATGGAGGGGTGAATGCATAAAGCTTTGGTCCCTGAATATATTGTGTTTGAAGAAGCATAGGGATCGAAGCGCTATGATAGGTTTGTTCCAGGTAAGGTCTAGGTCTAGGTGAATTAAAGTGGTGTCTGAGGATAAACGACGAAGGCGTTATAAATAAATTGTCTTGGAAGTCAAGTAAATAACGCAGCTCTACAGCTGAAAATGGAATTATTTGGTTAATAAAAGACATGTACACCAAAGGATCTACCTGCCTTGGCCTCGTTTCTCTCAATCATTTTATCTAGCATTATTGGTAAATCTTTGTAAATTTCATACGTAAACACTGCTTTAAAAACCAACAACAAACACATATCATTTTGTGCGTTGCAGTTGTCTATATCATTAATTACCCTGCCATGATTTAAACCCCAATGCTTTAACAAGATAGAAGAGGAAAAAGTCCAATGTGGAAAACCAATGTGGAATGGCTGCGGTCACATCTGGGCGACAATACACATAATTCTTCAGCAGAACACAATGCTAGCCCAGCATATACTCATTATGCTCTGGGGGCAGAGTATTAGAATTGCTTCCATTCTCTCTACAATTACAATGGCAATCTCGACCGTGCTTCTTGCCCTGACAGGTGGGGTGGGGAAGACCCCAACACCGGCACCAATTCCATCATCGGATGGCCAGCACAGCTTTTGAGAAGTGATCTTTCTGATGTTCCATGACCTACTACCCCTCTTAGCAAGCCAAAGCCTATAGAAAATCCCCTCACAATTTTTACCGGTACAACGGGCTGGGACAGCGTAGTCACTTTGACATTTGTTTTGATGCCAATCTGGTGTTTCTCATTGGCAATAGTAATCAGGTTGTTGTAAGCCCATAAATTGCCTTACCCGGGGAATCATGTTGCTTGGTGCCTTGTAGAGGCCGATGCCAAAGGCAAAGTCAACCATTGAACCTACAATCTCTTCATGATGACCTATTACCATTTGTTTTGCTGCTGTTAGGGCAACGGCAATTTTAATTGCATCATCAACGTTTGCTAAGAACTGCTTCACAGCGTCGAACGCAGTGGCAGTACCCAGGCTTTTGCTCCAACGGAGGGAGCCCGTGCCACCAGCAGTGCACAGAAATATATCTATATGCTATCATTGAGGCGCTCAATGCAAGGCTGGGTGATGGCCTCACAAGGATGCATGTGCGCCACATTTACCCTGCCTCAGACCCCCTGTGCGACGTGCAATTGTTTCATGTAAGGATTGTCGGCTGCTTGCTGCAAACCCAGGCTTTTCAACCTAAAAAGCTATCCGTCTAGAGTCACATTGTATGTCATGCCCGGTAAACCTGTCGAGGCAACCGTAGCCAAAGGCATTATGTGAGTATCTCATAGGCCTTGCGTTCGTATGGATTTTCACAGGTGTCGTGCGTGTTGTCCTGAGTGATTGATGCTTGTATCTCTACCAGCAGGCGTCGCACAGTGTAATATACTTAATATGTGTAAAGAGCTTTGACGAGGGAGTTCTGGGCCGTGATATGGTCAGGTAGTAGCCTGTGCTCGCACGCCAAACAGCAACGTATGCAAGATATGTTGAACTGCATTATAAAAAAAACGAATCGATTACTAGTTTTATTCGTCACCATAATCAATAAGCTTTACAATCCAACTATCCGATGAAACAATTGAAAAAAGGAGACTTGCTACCTTTAGTTGCCTTTTTGCGATAGAAAACGAATCCACCTGTCGCCAAAACTGCAGCAGCCACCACAGCCAATGCAATACCACCCACCAGTCCTATCTTCACACGATCAGATGATAGAGGGGGACGTCCCTAATAGCGTTATCATTATCTGCATCACTCGTTTAGTCCAAGCTCATACGCCAACAGATTAAATCTATAATTGGCCAATTCGTCGAATCGCTCGCCTTCTTTAGCCTCATAAAAGTAAGGTTCCTACATCAGGAGGGATGTTGGACTCTCTGGCCTCAACAACCCAGGTTCCAAGTGTTGCCGAGAGGGTTAGACCAACGACCTTGATCACAAGAGCGACTGGGAAACAGAAACGGCTGGCACAGTTGACATCATATAGACGATTTCTGGCGGATAAAACACTCAGCAGCTATCCAACCTATATAACATCAGGTAAAATAAAGCCATACCTGTTAGATCATGATTAATGGACGGTAATTAATTAGAAAATTGCCATTTTAAGGAACATATATAAAGCCATATAACTCAGTAATAACCGAACCTTTGGTGGAATGAATCACCGCAGTCAATGAACTCCTGTTGTTGCCATGGTGAGCATTTTCTACGTAAAGCTGTAGTTGGTATGTGGTGCTCACCTCAAGGTCACTTAGACTGTCCCTGATAAAGTTACCATCACCTGGGTTCTTTATCCCCACCTGACACGGCGGGTGTACGTCATGTGTTACATAGCACAGCGTGAAGGTCTGTCTGTCATAACCACTTGTGGAGCCGGGCTGCCAGGACACGTTGAGGCTTCTGGACGTTGAATCAACCACTTGGAACGCAAGCGACGTGTGTGGAGCTCCACGCTCCACCAACGAGATGTCAAAGCTCTCAGAAGATTGTAGTTATCCCCGGGCGAGATGCAGAGTTTGGTGCAGAGTACAAGGCCCGCCCAGTGAGCGGGATCTGTGAGAAAATATGAAACCAATGCAATCGACGATCGGTCCACAGGCATAGATGTCTTGAAACACACAGATAATAATTGCTGAAGTAAGAAATAGTGAAACCAAATATGTATAAATCTGATTGAATGCTTAAGGTGAGTAACAAGTCTGACTGGTGCGGATATCTTTGACACCTACTCATCATTGTACGCCTCACACTGGTAATGTCCATCATACTTGGTGATATTATCACAGGTAAAATAAGCTCCTCTTACGGCCCTCATCAGGTAGAAACTCCATCATACAGATATTCACCAGCCTCCCCCATCTTTCTCTTTAATGAAATCCTCCCCGTCAACTTGGTCTCCATTATAGTACCAGATAAAATCTACTATTGGTTTACCAGCGCCTAGACAGGAGAGAGAAGTGTTCTGGCCATTATAGAGCACTATCACAGTGTCTGATGGCTCAGACGACTGTACCAGGTAGGGGTATACTGGAAAAACACCAGTCAATACAGCGAGTGACTGTACACAATGGGGCAAAATATAAGTGCATCAAAAACTTAAATACTGATATCCGGATGTTATCAATGTGCGGAATGACCGAGGTTTTGGTCTCTTTTACACAGATCGTGTAGCCGCTTTGATGGAGATATCATCAGGTGTGCCGGGTCACATATGCCATTTGATCAAATATCACCGCCTTCCCAAACAAACCCCTGAACCTAAAAAAAGACTTACCATTCACCATGAGATTTATAGGTCGCGAGGCATCCCACAGGATGGTTGGTGCAATTACATGTGTACTCCCCTTACTGAGTCACACCCACACAGCAAATGTTACACAGCTGTTATTGATAT
This sequence comes from Urechis unicinctus, assembly GCA_034190875.2. Lineage (NCBI taxonomy): Eukaryota > Metazoa > Annelida > Polychaeta > Xenopneusta > Urechidae > Urechis > Urechis unicinctus. The sequence goes on along the minus strand of CM067347.1, from coordinate 56,762,514 downwards.
CAACAAGCTTCTTGTTGCCAAATAACCAGGTGTACTCTGTGACAGTTAGGTTTCCATCCGTGCCGTCAGGTCCGTTTGTAAACAAGCACATTATGGCGGCCGGTCATGGTAAACCACGTCATCATTAGCACTGCCGTGTTTTCTGAACTGGAAATCAGTCGTGGACCACGTCGAGTTCCTCTGTGACTTGGTCAGCAGCTCTCTCTCTCGTCGTTTCCCTCAAGCACAACTTCTTCCTCCTTCTCTGTGATGATGAACACATCCTGTCCATAGCCGGTCCAGGTTATATAAGCTTCAGGACGAGCGATGGACTGACAGGACAGTAAATATCGTCGTCTGTATTCAGGACGGTCTCCAGGAAACTTCCTTTGCTGACATACTCAGGAAATTTATATTCGGTAGATGAGGCAGGAATTACAAATCTAGAGTTATACATTTGAATAATAAATCCCACCTTGTACAGCTAGAGTGACATTGGCTGGTGCCAATAGTATTCTCGACGTAACAGGTGTAGACGTCGTCGAGGAAGATTCTCGATCTGCTCAGAGTAAATGTAAGGTTACCGCTTGTGTTGTAATCCAGTGGTATATCTCCATGCTGCCTCGTCCAATTAAACACGTACTCATCTGAATTCCTTTGTCGATATCATCTGCCACACAGCTTAAAGTGACTTTTCTTGGTGTCATTAAAGCTACCACAGAGATCATGTCCTCTGGTTCCTAACGGGGAATCTGCCGTCAAAACCTGGTGTTTACTCAACAAGCACTGGTTAATTCTTTGATAAAATAATATGCATTATTAAAGGAGGGTCTTTAGAATGTTAAACGTAGCATAAGCAGAAGTAAGGCTTAATAGAGCTGGAAACACGGAGGTTAACAAGACTGTCGACAAAGCAGCTTCCCTGGAGTGTTTGTAATAGCGTATGAAGTGTGAAATAAACATGATACCTCTCTGCCTTTAATGTACATCATTATGAAACAGTTTGTTTAGGTCCAGCCCTCTAAGAAGACTGTGAATGATAAAGGCGTTCTTCGTGGATAAACGTTGATGTCACGTACACAATTACTAAAACCATAGACTGTGAATCAATTTTGTGTGCAGTAGATTTCGGCAAGGCGGCTACACATTTTTCACAATAACACGCTTGGTAACGTTATTTATCACGTGTACACTGCTTCACCACCCGACGAGAAAAGTACTCAGTATTAGAGTGTGAAACTCACATTGAACATTGATGGTGACGTTCTCCGTATGTTTCCCTCCAACTCCATTATCTGCTGCACACGTCACAAATCCGCTGCCCGCCTTGCGTTGCTCTAATGATGTGTTGTTCCTCCACTGAAGACGTTGTGAAGAGTACACCATCAAGTTACAGTCCCCATTTGGCCGATTAGCAAAGTCAATGGCTTCAAATACCTCGTCGATGAAAATCCCCCCAGAGAACACGAGCCTTTGGTTTAACATTATAACGACAGTCTAAGGCGAAGCTGTCGTTGTCTTATCGTACATCATAGTGGGTGTCAATCGGCTGCCCCAGTTCTGGTGCGACTTTATTGTAAAATAAATTAGGCAAAGAATAAGTGGCAGTGTATTACTAATAGCTAACGTGGGTGCAGAGTACAAGCTGGTTACCAGCTGTAGAGTATTTATAAAGAACTCATCTGTTAATGTCACATTGACGGCATCGCTTACAGCTTCCCCAAGGATGTTGGCTGCTGCGCAAATGTATTCATTATCCCGACAAAGATTGGTTCTGTTGACCGAAAGCTTCAGGTTTTATGCTGTAGGATCGTCACCAGGAACCTCTCCGTCACGGAGCAGTGTCCATGTGTAGTTATAGATGGGAGGGTTACCACCGTTTTCCTTGTACATTTGACAGCTAACGATTACTGTCTCGGTTTCCTCGTCAACAACTATGAGCTGCGTACACTGACCAAGGTTGGAGGATGATAAGGACAGGTAAAAGTATGTATTTTTGTGGTTGGTACCCCAGGTGAGACTAAGTGTAAGGCCTTGAACTCTTTTAAAGGCCTATGATATATGTAGCCATAAACATATGGCACCGAACTAGGATTCTGGGCCAGACACAATACTTTGCCGGCCATTTAAAGAAGGTGAGCAATTCATACACGAGTGAATATGGGGAACAAATATGGACAATCTTCATAGGTGTTGAAATGCCGTATGTAGGGAGGGACTGAAAAAGCATAAGGAGATGACTTATGTAAGATTCGCCTGATCACTTTACCTTGCTGAATCAACAGTCCAGACTATCTGGGAATTCAATTTCAGCATGAAGTCCCTTTAGGCTGTTTATTTGTGTTTGCCACATATGCGCGCTATCTATTCTGACGCATATGTGACCTATGGGTCTAAGACAAGGCATTATTTTACGTAGTACGATACACCCCCCATCCCCCAAAACCCCAGCACAATTCACACATCTACGTGTCATTCTCTCTCTCTTAATCACACTTGCTTGCCATACATGTGATCCACCAGATAATGTTATCACAATCCGGTTCAGCCCGTTTGGCTGAAAAAAATTATCGACATAACTCAACCAGAAAATATAAGATTTAGTTCTCGAGTTACACACGCACGACAGAAACAATGTTGCGGAGTAATTGATGTCGGTGATGGATTCTAGTTCAGAATTATTTATGGTGTTTCGACAAGTGCACATATGGTTTGAATAATTGACGTGATAATCCCCAATATTGTAACAATGCTGAATTATGTGTAACATATAGAGCAAAACAATAAGCGTCTAGTGAAAGCACCGTCAATATCCTAGCCTCGTTACCCCCGAAACCCTCACGATGGTGCGGGCTGATTCTCTTCTCACAGAGGCATTTGTCCAGAATTACACATAATTACCATCGTAGTCAACGTTTTACATATTGAAAGATGAGGCATTTAAACCGCTTTCCGTCAATAATATTTGTTATGGACATGTAATTGTTGTGATCGAACTGGCATTAAGAGAAGGCAATGCTGTTGTTTTAAAAAACTCTGCAGTGAACAACTTTCGTTACTGCTTAATGTACAAGCGGTCAAGAAGAGGATCCCATGAACTTAACACAGTCGGGATAATGCTAGTTAAACTAGCCAGATACGGAGCTAGCTATTGTATAAAGTACCTATCTGTATACGGCGATCACGTGTCTGTGAGCCATTATCACAAAAACTACAGTAATATATCATCTTATGTAGCATTAAGATGCTGTTGATGCAACTTACATATAACGTTCACTCTTTGGCGCGCCGAATCTTGTTCACCTAATCGGCTTTGGTTGAGTCTGCACCAAATATCCACACCTTGTAAGGTCCTGTTTGCCAGGAACTCGATGGAGTTGTATATGCCAGTATCATTTTGCCAATCATATGATGTTCCCCTCCAATTCCCTGCTGTCCCAATCAGCTGAA
>CM067347.1:56711585-56754085 GCA_034190875.2 Urechis unicinctus | reverse complement strand
TCGTTTTGGTTTGGTGGGACAATGGACAGTTGACGGGTGGGGAGGTTTTGATTTAGATTTGAGGCATTTTAAGTTTGTTGCAACCCACTTCGATGAGACATTTAAGTATGGCTTGGAATGTGTGTCCGTAATTGTCCATTTTAACACCATGCTGGTGTTGTAGAAGCCTCAGATAGCTGGAATAAATTGGGTGAGATTTTAGTTTTTTTAGGCTTTTTGCTAAAACACAGTAATAACTATAACATTATTGATTTAATTAATCATGTCATTTCAAATTCAAAAGAAAATCAAACGCCAAGAATGGGATCACATGCAAGAAGAGACCAGGGTTGGGGTTGTAGTACAGATGAGTGGAGCTGATGTTGTTTCTTATTTCATTTTAATAGGATTCTTATCACGGGTATTTTATTGAACTCAGTGTATCTGTTAGGACTTGGAAGGATGTGCTTAATACTTTGCAATTGTTCATCATGACAGGTGTTTGAGGTGTAGGTTGCAGACCATCCCAAAAATGTGACAGAGGAGCCTCACCTTCTTAAAACAAGGTACTATTGGGCTAGCTTTTCCAAATTGAATTGCAGACTTTTTCAGTAAAAAGGGGTCCCATGTTGAGCTATATTTCTAATGGTTCTCATTGGTTTGCAGAACCTGGCAGGCCAAAGGCGAGTCAACCCGGTTTGCATAGGCTTCCATGGCAACACACCAAGAACTAACCAGGCCCTTTAGCAGATTAGAGTGGCTGCAGAATCTTTAGAGCTGTCACGGAAAGAGAAATTGAAGGTATTGTGCAACTCAGCAGTTTGCACTCTTCAGTTTCTCGAAACACCCTCATACAAAATTGGTCACAGAGAGCGATTTGCAGACTAGAGCATCTGACTTCAATGTATGGAGATGCTTACCCCTTTGGAATGGCAATGTTGCAATAACAGACCAGACTTCTGCACATTTGCATTAACCCAGATGGAAAGAGTTGTGCTCGACCCGAGATGTAAATAAATGGTACAGGGCGTACTTGCTAGGAGAGCTAGATGTGGTTGTTGAGGACCAATATAAAAAATGCTTAGACATGATGCCTATCGGCAATTTGTTTTCTGATTTCAAAGCTTTTTAGGGGAGAGCAAAAGGAGGGTTATACCCTCCTGTTGTGTCTGGAATATCAGAGACCTCTACGTTGACCAGTATGGATAGTATACTGGCTTTACACAAAGTAGATTTGGGTAATATTCTAAGCTTCAATGTTTAAATTTGTAATTTCAATCAGGAAATATCTCACTCTTCTGCTTGTTATTTTTGTGTGGATTATATTGTTGTCCCAGTACTGCAATTGCCTAGTCTCACAAAACGTGTGGTATCATTTGTACAGAACATAATATTTTTCTATGTAACATCCCTAATCGGTCATTTTATTTAAAATTTCTCGCTGTTTTGATCGGCTGTCATGTGTGATTTTATCTCGTGATATAGGTTGCTGTCGGTTCTTTTATTAAAACAATATATGTTTAAGTGATGAGAACCGATGTTTTTTTTTTTGCAGCTGACCGAATAACACCATGGTGGATGGTAGCAGCAATCCAGCAATTTGGTGTCATGTTGCAGCAGCAGGCAATTCTCAATGTCAGGCAGGCCAGCTCGTTCAGCAGCCATAAATTATGTCATAGTGAACACAATTGTGTTCTTTATTTTGGATTAATTGGGGAACTATTATATAAAGCAAGGGCCAAAGAAACAAATAAAATTATACTCCCTGTACCTCAGTTTAATTGAAACGAATATCTTGTTACATAAAAAACAAATTAAACAGCTTTCCATAAATGCAGTTACACCACCAATTACACATACAGTCGTTCGAACATAAAAAAAGTACAACAACCAAACTAATCTGCACTTCTTGTGGACTTCCTGTCCACATGTTGTCATTCGTCTAAATGTCTTCCGAGCCCTCCTCATGATGTGAGAAGACAGGGATACCAGCTGCCACCATACTAGCTGTGAAAATGTCCTCACGCAAGGATTATCGGGGAGCTGACTATTCCTGTGACTGTCTCTGGAGGTAACCTGGGTGTGTTTGGCGAACACCCCACGCTGGCTGGAGGTGGGTTTGCTGTTCCACTGTGAGGGATAAGGCTGCCACTGTGGTTGCTAGTATGACCCGCTACTGCCTGCAACTGGCGCTTGAGGTTGGGGCGGAGCTTGAGTGTCATTGCGTGTATGGGCATTCGCTGGACATCTTGCAGAACAGTCCAAATGCCTCCGTGTACAGCTGTCTAAGAATGTTCGCACTCATCTCGCAAAGTGTTGCCTTTGACGCTCCTGGGTGGTACTCTGTGGTCGGAGGTACTTTGCCAACTTGTCTCCTACCACCATCAGCTGCTTGATACAATGAAAAAGAGCCTGGATACCCTCATTAGGCGCTGTATTGACTACCTTGGCTCTCTTGGGGTCACGCACAGGTGTAGGTCGCGGCAGGGTCTGAAGACGCAGAGATAGGAGGAGTAACTTCTGGTCCCTCTAACGAGGCATCAGCTGCAGAGACGTCCTCTTCGGCTTCTTGGGTGGGGGCAACTCGGTTAGTCTGGTCCTCGTCATCAAGGTCAGGAAGTTGGACGTGAAGTCTGGCTGCTCTATTCTGCTTCATCTGTAACACATTTAAGAAAATACTTTTAAGTTCTATGTACATTTAAAAATAATGTTGGAAACTGAAAATGTGAAATAAAAAATGTACACGTTAAAATAATGTTTAGAATATATAATGACGTGTAATGAAAAGAATTTGTTTCACTTACGCTGCGAACAGTTCGGGACTTAATTTCACCTATGTGCGAAAAGGAGAAACTGGAAACGTTCCCAAAGTCTCCTGGCCTTGTCGGTGACTTCTACTCCAAAACCACTCCCAGATGAAAAGACTTTCTTTTTCTTTATGTCACTCAGCTTGGACCGTATGGACTGATACCACTGTTTGATATTCTTGGCATAACGGCCTATGAGTTCGCTCAGCTCCTCCCACTTCCTCTCCCTGGATTGTGTATCCCTCCATTGGTCCCTGTGTTTATTGTACAGGAAGTCATTGGCTTACAAGAACTCCCGAATCCTGTCCTGATCTTCCTCGGAGATGATACTAAAAGTACACAACAAACAAAGTATTTGAAAATGATTACATAGGATGAGAAAACATGCCTTTTCCGTCATATCTCCCCATGGGATGGACATAATTTCTTAAATGGAATGAGTCAGTAAACCACGAGCTAATACATGAATGACAAAATGGTAGGGCTTGACATATTTTTTAAAATTAATTACAATGAATCAGTTTTGATTTTCTTAAATTAATTTAAATATTACTGCAGTGCATGTATTACTACTAACACTATGCGATTCCTGGGCTTCTTTTGTCTTTGACTTGGTGTTCTGAGTGTCGTCTTCCTGGGTATCGTCTGTAAGGTTGTCACCGTCCTGTGTCTCTCCACCATCCGCACTGTCATGACCATCAGAGGCATCATCATGAACAGAATCACAGGATTCTTTACCAACCACTGTAGGGTCATTCCCACTCATCATAGAAGCGACGGTACGAGGACCTCCCTTGAGCAGTTCTCTGGGAAAGCTGCTGCTTGGATCCGCCACTACCGCTTCCATCTGTAGCACCAACTGTACCCATGGCACCGTGGCCACCGTGGAGCCTTTAGTGATCAGTGGGACCTCATCAGAGGCAGTATTGCCTTTGTCAGATTTGTTACATTTCCTTTTTACAGGCATGATAATAAAACAACAAAACGTCTCACAGAATTGTCAGAGAATCTCAGTCTAATGTGAGAAACTGGACCAAAACTACTGGCGAAGACCTGTATAATACTGAGCAGCACCGACTAGCCACCGATGACACGATGGCGGCAATCGATTTTTCACAGATTGAATCCCTAATAACCACCGATCAAAACTGACGAAATCCCACATTTTAATTGTAATCTTTTTTCTATCGGTGGTAAGTATTAGTTGATCGGTTGCTTATCGGTGGCTCATCGGTGATATCGGTTGTAGACAGGTTGTCGATCGAGAATTTTAACATCTTTAGCACTTTCTAAACCTTTTCAATAAACAACTTACCTCATCATCAAAAATAGCACTCCTTCCCAAGATAGATCCGTCGAAAATGACCGCACCAAAATTATATTGCGCAATCCCCAGCAAAATAAACGCTCCTGCATTAAAGACCCCCAAAAGATCCCCACCTTATCCCAAGATCAAAAACGGTGGTGTATAAAGATTAACTACTTATGATTGGGCTACATCTAAAGCAAAGAGTTTATGTTAGCATCGTGCATGTTTGCTCGTAAATTATTATATAATCCATGGGAATGAAAATCTGTTGCCGCAATTTCTCAAGCAAACATTTTATAATGAAAATGAAAACATCATCAGCTGAACACATGTATATTCTCAGAATACACATATAATTTTTTATTAAAGTTAATTTATGCTTCATATGATGAACGTGTTCGTGCATAATGAGGTGCGAGTCGACAATTACGCAACGAACACATAGGTTTGTTTTTCAGTGATTAATCGGTTGGAAAGAATGACATTATGAGCAGCAGGGGTTGTTTTGAGGGGAGGGTGCGGAATGGGCTATAGTTGGTCAGCTGCTGAAGCTTACCTGTTGACCTCTGAGATAACCACGACTTATGGCGGCTGCGCTCTTGAATTTAATACATCTTATAACATTTCTGTAACCCCAATCGATTATGGAAAAAGTCGTAGATTCCAGTCATCTTGAAAATATATTTTCACTACTGACGGCCCTGTTTACATATTGGTTATTGATTAAAACATGCAATGTGAAAAAGGATATCAATATGTCCACTAGTTTTTCTTACAGGTAGCTTCATGATGAACCGTCCATAGTTAACCCATTCCATGAGGAAGCTGATTTTGGTATTGTGGGCTGTGAATTTTCTCGTCTAAGCTATATGCGTACTCCATGGTTAACTTATTTCTGTAATTGGAATTGTCTAATTCCTTACCTTTTAAAACCCCGTGATAATCTAATTTTTTTTACCTATGATATTGACAAGATCAATACTGGATATCCGGAATCCAAAGTTGGAATGGCCGTATATATTTCTTGTTGTTCTTAAATAACCTTTCAATGCCTTATTTTTCACGTCGCGTCAAGAATACCTTGCTGTCGAATCGGCCTGTATTGAATCGACTTGTGTAAATGTCACCGATAAGATCAAATCAAAAGGCCTATTGTGTGTCCATTGCACTATTTGGATTTGTAAATAGTTTTTGCAAACATACCTTACTTTGCAGATTTCAGATAGAGAAATTATTGCATCCTATTGACCCTAATTCAATGGCTGGTGTTCAGATGTTCGTCATACCTTGCCCGCAATCAAGTTGTGGCAATGGACCACAACTGGCATAGGGATCAGGCATATGCACTCAAGAAGGATGGTCAGCCAATGTAAGTCTCTCATGACCACTCAACTACACACTGACTACATGTCAAATCTGTGTCTGAGAGACAAAAAATTGAATTATATATGAATGCTCATTCTATAAAACAAATGGACAATAAGTTATAAGATTGTTAAAACAAAAATGTTCAGAACAAATAATACCACGTTTTGTGACAAAAGGCGATTTTAATACTGGGACTCGCTTTAGGCCTGTGGAGGTCTACAAACAAATGAGAACCAGTGGAAATATATGGTTCGATAAGTCCAACATGGGACCCCCTTTTTGCTGAAAAAGTGACTCAATTAGTGGAGGTAAGCCCAAAAGTGACATGTTTTGAAGAAGGTGGGGCTCCTCTGCCACCTCTTTGGGCTGGTCTGCAACCTCCACCGACTTGTACACCTGTGTCATGGTGAACAATTTCAAACCATTAAACACATCCTTCCCAGTCATAATGGATGTATTGAGTTCAATAAAATACCCTTGAGAAGAATCCAATTCAAATAATTTAGGAATCAATCTCAGTTACACACAGGTTGTCAGAATCTGTACCATGACCCCTTCCATGGCCTCTTCTTGTACGTGATCTCCTTCAAGGCATTTCGGTTTCCTTTAAATTTGAAAGTGGGTTGGTTCAACTTAATTAATTAATGAACATGACAAGAATAATTCTATCAATAAGTTACAGTGGTTGAGTCAAAAGCCTGCAAAAGTATGGTGTTAAAGCAGACAATTAAAGACACACAATCTAAACCATGCGTGTAAGTCTTATCAAAGTGGGTTGCAACAAAGATAAAAAAATACAAATCAGAACCAAAGCCTCCCCATCCGTCTACTGTCCCTTGTCTAAACCTATACGATGATACATACCACCCCAAACTCGCGGATGTTTCAGTACACAGGGATTTGCATTGGGCGGCCGCTATCTTCTCTGTAAGGTTTATGTATGCATAGAAGAAAGCGGATGGCCGACCAATACAAATCCCGGTTTAGTTCACTATAACCAGATAACGTAGACGATCTTAGGGTGACCCCAGCCCCTTGATTTATAATACAATTTATGAGTTCATTCAGGAATATTCCAATAGTTTGCGATGAAAAAGCACCGCGTACTTCTGAACATGAAAATATTGTTGTAAATCATTGTATTTAGATATGGAGCTTACCGTTCACGAACGTATGTTGAAAGAATTGTGAGTATGCTGAATATCATAATTGTGCTAATTGTATCACCGTCTAAGCGTTCTTATTTTCCTTCTATTTGTATTTAAATTTAGCGAGAGGAATTCATAGTTTTAAACTAGCATAATTATTAATCTTATTAATATCATGATAAATGGTTCAGGACGATGTAGCATGAAAATTGTGTTTAAGTAATGAATTTAATTATAATAATGTGCGTAATATGGCTAGCTGAACTATCACTCTAGCCTCGTCGCGTTAAGCACCATACTGCATACGGGTGCCCAAGCATATAATGGTAATCGTTACGTCACCAGGAAATATTCACCTGGCTAATCCCGACAAGCCGTGTGGTGATAATGAAAATGAGTGAAATACACGCCCTCCATCAAGGGCCGATACCGTGAAATCAACAAAGCCACAGACTATTGATCAGACGTTTGGGCGTCTGTTAAAGATGTCATCTTTTATCATCTGATTGTTCGAGTCGACCACGCCTTCGAATTAATCAGATAATTCCATTTGGTTTTTAGAGAAGCTATGACAAAGCAACACGTGGCTCACAGATGGAGATATTTTCTCGGGCGGAGACGCGAGTGAGCACTCTTACCATAGCTATAAACTCTTTGCTTGCGTTAAATGTGCCTGGCATCCGAATCATAACGTTAGCGGCACTATTGTCAAGTCATAATGAAAACAGTATGGAGAAGCTATTGGAGTGCTTTCTATTCAGTGCAATCAAACATTTAGGCTCCATTGTTTACATACCACTTCCGTTATTCTTCAAAGAAAATGTTTTTTTTTCTATTGAATACTCCCGCGAGAAAGATGTAGTTTGAGCATCAAACCTGCTATGAATGAATGTAGGTGATTAGGGTTACAACATAACCAACACTTTTTGTACAATTACCATCAAATGTAGCATGATTATAGTAGGTCCCCAATGTCAATTTATCAAACTCTTTAATCTACGTTGGAGGTTTATCGCGGGACTTTGATCCAAGACGTTGGTCTAGTGGTATTCTTTGTAGCTCGAACAAACACGGCAGTGCTTATCTTAACTACCGGAGAAGGTTCCTTATAAGTGGTTGCGTTGTCAGCAACTTGTCTTATATTGCGTCTATGGTCGTGTTAACATGAAGGTGACTCGTACCAGTTACTAAAGCCAGACCAAGGAGTAAATGGCAAAGTTTTCATGTTGTCTGCGTAGTGCTCAAAGGGAGGGGAAAAAACACTATGTGGCTCAAAACCTTCAACGCTTTAAGTTGCCTCATACACCACAACACATCAAGGACCCGGCAAAGTGCAATGTCCCCCAGTTGCTGAGACCACAAGTGGCGTAAATTATCGGCTGAAGTTCTTCAACCTAAAGTTACAGGACACTTAGGTATTTGGTAGTGACAGAAGCGATCGAAGTTGAAGGAGCGTATTTGTCAATACACCAGTGTCTGCGTTAGTTTAACTCTTAATTCACGATGTTGCTGTTCATACCACCTTCCCAAGTAGGCACAGCTCAAACAGCAGGGGGAATAATGTGGGAATGTGAATATGTACCATATATAGGTGTGTGTATGAATGTATGTATGTGTGTCTGTCTGTATGTGGGTTTATATGCATGTATGTTAAGCATGTAAGTTTGTATTCAAGTATTCACGTTGGCATTTATATATATTGTCAATCAATGTAAGCAAACATTCGCTCAACTCGATCAGCGAACTGTAAAATTGAGGTTGATATTGTCTGCCATATCATTAGCTATATTATTAAGTATGTCCGTCTAAAATTCGGTGAAGTGCTCGGGCATTGAATTTGAGTATCTACCACCACTTGGCATCTTGATCTGACATAATAATACCCATACCCATAGATCAGGACCAATTTAGGATTTGTTTATTTTGTGTTCACCATCAGCTGCCATCATTGGAAAAAATGAATGGAGATGTTAAAATCCTACAATCACCATTGATTGAGTTACCCGCGCCATCCTATTTTAACTGATACAATGTTGTTGGTTGGTAATAAATTAGCAGATCTGTAATGTTGCTGATTGGCATTCATATATATAAAGCATTGTTGCTGCACGTGAAGACCTGGAATAGAAAAATTATGGTTTTAACAGTAAGTGTATACAAATTGATTAACATCAGAACATTGTACAACTTCAATTTACACAATGACACCAAGAGCACACAATACGTGGAGGACGATGATATGCAATTATTATAGAACAAAAGTGTATTGTGCAAGAAATTAATGATACACGAATATCATTGAAACCACTTGACATTATATTGGTTTGGTCATCATAACTCTCTCATTGACAGAAAGTGAATTCGATAATCGATCTGAAATCATGGCCCAGATATATGTTGTTATTTGTCAATGACCAGATTGCATTACCGGACACAAGCTGAAATTGCCCTGAGTACTGTTCGGCTCCTTGCACTGATTGACCCACTTACCTGTTTGAAAATATTGTCTATGTTTAGTTTCTGAACTTGGTCATTTGTAGAAAAGTAGCTTCATTGTCTATCTATAATTTCTTATTCTTTGCATAATTATTTGGTTACCAGCCAAAAAAACATATCCCCACTGTTAAAATTCTGTGAATAACGCGTTGAAAAATATCTGTATACACAACTCATAGGCCCTGCAGTTAAACCAGGACGTCGATTCTAATGTGCCCAGGTTAAGCAAGCCACAAGTGGTGTCAGATATTGAACGATGACAAAAGTTTGCAGACATTAGGATACTTGACAGATTGGTGAAGGGTAAGGTAAGTTGCGGCCAAAGATGTTTCTTCACAATACATCAGTGTTAGGTGAACTAACTCAGTGGTATAATTGTGCTCCCACAGTTCCCAAGGAGTCATATTTCATTTTAAACAAGAAGGGAGAGGGGGGGGGGATAAATGTTGCAATGTATGTAATATAAAGTGCATATTAATCTCCTATCAACCTGCTTTCTAGCCTACCAGTTTCTTCCAATACTTACCAACCTACCTGCCTCAATATACAACTACCTACCTATTTACTACCTGCCGATTTCCATATCTTCCTAGTTTTAAAACTTCCAATGTTGCCCACCATAACCCCTCCCTACCTACCTGTCTTCAATCTCTTGTGATGTGCTATATTCCAATAGGAACTGCTTCATATTTTAACAGCAAATATTAATAATTACAATAACGCAATTGTCACGGTGACCAGTAGCTCTTCATACGCCATATTGTCCTTGTTGTCATGGTGACGGAGGCCCATCTATGACGCGTCTTCATCCACCTCGTCAAAAGGCAGCTTTACAGGGATGTCAAAGCAGACTGCGTCATCGGTACAGTGGAAACGTAATCGATTTATCTGGCCTTTGATTGAAGAAAAATAATTGCATCGATAATATAATGAGAGCGTTGATGTTAATGATGCTTTTCATTGAATTTATTCATTCAATTAATCGCAAAAACATTTTACCTGGTACGGTCAAGTGTTGTCCCCTGGTATCCATGATTGAAATCCTGGTAACGTCTCCATATGTATCATATTTTGTAACTGTTTTACTCAATATGGCTTAGAGATGTAATATATACATATCAACTGTACTCATGCGAGTAGATGACTGCTTGGTTCTGTACGACAATATAAATGCGAGATCTTGATTTAGATGATGTATAGCACTGATACATTATGTGCAGGAATGCATAGTGAGATATTCAAGCGTTACCGAATAGAACGTCACCATCTGTACAGAACAAAATGTGAATCGTTAGAACTTATTTTAGCAATAACAAAAGCGATTAAATTGATTGTAGATTAAGAAAGGAGATCATGCAAGAATTAATGTACTGCATTTTAACATTGTAAAGATAAGGAGGGTATATTCGTGATAAACAATTAGGTTAACAATCGATCAATTCGATGAAACAGTTGAAGACAAAGTCATGCTACCTTTAGCTATCCTTTTGCAGTGGTAGAAATATCCACCTGTCGCCAATGTCACCACAGCGAGTACAACACCCAACATGCACTTTTCAATTTAAACGTAGATTTAACTTGCAAATGACTAAGCTAAATTATGTATTATATGTTGGGATATATATATACTCATATATATATATATATATATATATATATATATATATATATATATATATATATATATATATATATATATATATATATATATATATATATATATATATATATATATATATATATATATATATATATATATATATATATATATATATATATATATAAACATATATATATACAATCCATACAGTTGACCGTTTTTCTAAACGCCGATTGACTTCATAATTGGTTGATGAAGTCGTCCGATAGACTCCGTGTTTGATGTCAATCTAAACATATCGAGATTTGAAAAAACGTTCACGTACAAGAAGCCACAAAAAGGCAAATTGTGTAAAAGGCGGGTGTTTAGATAGGATAAGATCAGTACTGCAGGGTATTCCCCACAAATCAAGTTTTATTCCCTAAACATAGCTTGAAAAATATTAGCCATTTACTGATTTACTCATAAAACATATAATATATTGCAATTCACAGAGATGGCATGTTTATTTTAAAACGGTTATGCAAATAAGGAAGTAACCCCACCAACTCCTACGTTAACACCTACAGCGATTTTGATACGCTCTTTGTTTTTTCACCAGTTTCAATACCCAGTTAAGCCTACGGATATAGAGCTGCATGAATAGATTTGTGACAGCTTCCTGGTCACGATGCCAGTCGCCAATGTTGTATTCCTACTGCTATCTTTCTTCAGCGCATTGTGGCCCCCAGGTAAGAATGAATTAATGAAGTGAATACAGGTATAATCATGCCTAGAACAAGCACAGAACTGTCGCAGTGACTATAAAGATTATAGACTATGACAAAATATTATTTACAACTTTGAGCAATCATTATCATCATCATCATCATCATCATCATCGTCATAACCATTATCATCATCATCATCATCATCATAATAATAATCAGATCGCTATCTTAATCGTCGTCAAAACCAATATCATCATTCTCATACTCGGATCACCATCTTTATCCTCGTCATTATCAAGATTATAACAATGATCAACACTGTTGTCACTATTGTGCTGCTCGTCATTATCATTGCCGTCATCATCGTCATTACCGCCATCATCATCATAACCGTCATCATCATCATCATTATCATCATCATCTTCATCATCATCATCATCATCATCATCATCATCATCATCATCATCCTTGGAATCATTAATTATCCTATTGGTTATTTTCATTTTGCTTTAATCTTGATGTCGACAGATGAACGTTATTTGCAGTGCCGTAGATGTGTTGTATTCATGGCTAAATTTAGACACAACCTTAGTCATGGGGATGATGAAAATGGATTCGCCTTGCCCGACGAAGATGTCACCGTACAATGGACATTTAAAGATGACAAATTGATTCAAATGTCATTATGCATATACCTGAGATATTAAGCTGCGTGGCATGTTCTCTTCATGAGACGACCGGAAAGTCGACCCTTACCGTGTCATAGATGATGATTGGTTCCTTAACACTACACTGGTCGTTTTCAGCGGCAGAATATTCGGAAAATACTCCTGCGAGTACAAGTCGAGTATCGACCATAACCAGGCGGTGAAAGATATGCAGCATTGGTTCTTCAATTTCATCAATAACGAAATGAGAATTTTAACTAAATCAAAATGTAAATGTTCTTGAAAGTTCAATTAATTATAAATTATTAAAGCCTGTAATTGAATCAATCAATTTTGAAATTGTGCGCATGCAACCTAAAATAATGCAATCAGTTGTTTATCATCCTTGCGATGATAACGTTAAGAAGTGTATCTGTTATCTCTTAAATCAGCCCGTTGTTTAGTTGCGAGAACATTCAATGAAGTGGTTTTGCAACAGATAAGCTGTCGAAATTTCTTAATCACCACTTAAATTGTTGCTTGATTTATTTCTTGAAGAAACGGAGGATAAACATTCAGGATTGTTCTGTTTCTCAGGTAATTGAAGCACACTATGATTCTATAATATTTCACGCGGCGCTCACTAAATGTAGATATCTTGCAAAGATATTTTAGACAGAATGCTCGTCCTCTTACCGCTTTTGGTAGGGTCAGAATATACACTGTCGTGAGTATGTGCACTATGCATGTATACAGCATCTATGCACAGTGTATGTCCACCGTGCTTAGATCCGTTATGCATTAGCAATCCGTTATGATGACAAAACTATGAGACTGGTTGTGGTGTTGATAATGGTGGCAGTGGTTATGATGATGATGATGATGATGATGATGATGATGATGATGATGACCGTAAAAAGCCTTTACAGTGCCTGTTGAATCTATTGCGATTGGTTTTGGCCGACGACGAGACACCGAACATGACACCAGTGGACACCCTTAGAGTGCACAAGTCATTGTCCAGTTGCACCCAAGTCACTATTTGGTTAGGACATGCACAGGTAATTGATCGTCAATGAACATTTACAGCTCTATTCCATATCACCAAACAATATCCAAAATCTCACAATAATTTATTCCCAATGAATGCCGAAGCATATACGTCCAATGTTTACCAGGCGGCCAGATAGGCCACATTTATTATCAGCTATAGTATATAGTAGGTCAATTAAGAACATTATAGGTTTAAAACAAGCAACAATATGTTTACATCTGTCCCTTTGTGGGCATGGTTCATAACCAACAGTAGATTGATGGTACACTTGTGTTAACCACCACTACCATATGTCGAAAGTGAAATGCAAGCAGCACCACTGTATCTGATTCATGCTGCTAACGTTTATGGATTAAAAGTACCTTCCATGCCTATTCAACCTTATCGAAGTCATCACAATTAATGTCACTTCTAAAACTGGAGAAAACATGTTGGTCGATACCTCCAACAAACCAAAGAAATGTGTTATGGTCATTCGTAGTCCAATGGCCTGGCAGATATTCATTCGAAAATGTTAAACAAAAAACTACCTGGGTAGGAGTGGCTTGACCGTGCGTCATCGAAGCGGGCCATCACACATGGGCAGCTTTCCTCGCAAAATATACGGCCAATGTTTACTAGGGGAGATAAGCAACATATATCTATAAACTATAGTATCTAGCAGGTTAATCAAGAACATTAAATGCTTAAAACAAGCAAACAATATGTTTACTTTTGTCCCTTTGTGGGTTTGTCAAATCAATTTAGTCATTTTCTTACTGGTCGTGGGAATATCATTAACATGATGTGTAATGTTTTCCTTACCAATCCACCCTTAGTTTAGGATATCCCCATGATATTTTTTTCACCCATGAAAGGACCTAGTTTCTTTTGTAGATATTCATCCACTTAAAAGGAGAGGGATATGTTGAGTGCCAAATCGATGACAAACCCACCCTTCATCATAACGTACCCTCTCAGTCATCAGTCGATGGAGTAACCCCCAACAGCTTATATTAATTATAAACCCCAGTTTCCCACATCCACAAGTGACCTACATGTCACCTGCCACTTCCCCACTCTCCTCATACATACCCCATATTCCAGAGTCACATGGCCTTCCTGCCCAGGCAACGCCCGATAGCCCCAACCCTCACAGACCTGGCTACTGCACGTCCCATGAGAATTGGGATAGCGTGCATAAGTCGCTGAGGGAAGCCCTTTATATTTTTAATATCAGTTCTCTCCTGGCCTCCCACTTCAACACATCTCTCTCTTAAATTTAGGCTAAGCAACATCGGAAATTCGAAAGTTAAATAAAGCTCAAGTTTGTATTAACCGTACACCTGGAGTTCGATTCTTTAACTTACTACAAGTGCGTAGCGTGAGCATTTCTACACCACAGATCACGTTACGACACAGCATTCTGTATCAACAACTTCAACAGTAAGCCAATCAACAACAACCAGTAAAAGTAAATGATTTAGAACATGAATGTCTAACGCAAATTGACCTAAAGGCAGACGAGTGATTTATGATAACATTGTACATATATGGCATATTTAGTCTTCGCCCACACTCTCAGATTAAGCGTATTGATCGCTTACAGAAATGAAAATGTGCTGATATTCCTTGGTGATGTTACGCATGTAAACTCAAAATGACTTATGCTGCTAGGTGTGTTATATGCTTATCCTGACCCTGCGATTCAACAAAGAGCTTCTATAGTGATACTTTCTATATCCCTTTTGTTACACAGTAAATTAACCAAATAACACACCAGAGCCCTCCTTGTATAGTTGGTGCTGCTTTTATTGCTGCCGCATAGGCTATGGTTATAGTGATCCTTGTGTGCTGCTGCCACGAACGATGTCCGTGTTACACCTGGTGCCGTCATCTGAAATCCGACGCCGCTTTGCGCCTGCTACGAACGTCTGTTGAATTAAAATGAAATTTATTTGCGGTTGTCATAATTCTAGCAAAGCTTATAGGAATCACAATGTAACGTCTTCTTCTTTATCAACATCATCATCATCCACAGCATCATCATCTACATCATCATCATCATCATCATCATCATCAACATTATCATGATTATCATCATCATCATCATCTTCATTTTCTTCTTCTTCGCATTCTTCGTTTTCTTCTCGCATTCTTCATTTTCTTCTTCTGCTTCGCATTCTTCTTCTTCGCATTCTTCTTCGCAATCTTTATCACCTACTTCTTTGCCCGAATGGCGGAATAGCATAGTTTTCAACAAAAAGTGCTGCTGCCTTATTACGTTCAACAAATGAAGTCTCAGTTGTCACTGAAAAGGATTTTAATGGTAATTTTTTAATTGATTCTCAAGGCACTACACTATGCTATTCATTTTTACGCTACTGTTTTATCGTTTCAACAATAAACAGTGTTAATTCACATAGTTAAAGTTCATCCAATATAATTTTACGATTTATACTATGCTTCAAGTGATCATAAGCAGTACGCTCTGCAACAATTTGAAGCAGAACAAACGCCAAATTAAAGCCGAATTAGGTTGCTTTGAAGCTTAGTTATCCATTGCTTTGATATTTTGTCATATGCACCAAAAGTTAAGCTAAACACTTGTAAGGTGTCTTTTGGACAATGGCCCTCGTCATGCTTTATCTCACTGGACTTAGGTTATTGTTTTTAGACTAGGTTGATACAGATGGTATCAGGTCAACTCGACCCCTAGCCAACTCGACCCCTAGACTAAATACCAACTCGACCTCTGGCGGCCCCCTGCAAAATCAAATAATGCGCCTCCTGGAGGGTTGAACAAAGCGTTTATAGCTACGCCCTAGCTAATGAATCCGTGTTCATGAACAATAAATAACAACCATAGAAAATTAGTTTAGAAACATCCATTGATCCGTTCCGTGTCCGTGTTCACAAACGTGACCTTGAGTAATTGCTCGTGGAGCAATTCATGTGTTATATTGGTATGCCACTATGTAGAGTATGTGGCAATCCTCTTGTGTTGAAAGCGCCACGTTCTACTCATTTCCAAAGAATTGAGTAATTATTTAGTATTGATGACTTATATATGAACAGTCACTTTACGCATGTACACAGGGGAATTTTCAGTGCAGCTGCCCATTTTATAGGGAATAAAACAGTTACAGCTATATGCATATAAATGAGAACCTGTCTCTATTATGGATTACCACATAACAAGAGGAAGCAATTGGAACTTTTAATAGTCGGAAGGCATTCCTACTAGTCACAGTACGTGTGACAGGCGTTGATTTCAAACGCTGGCACAGCCGGACTCGGACAGGGACACAGAGTACGGATCACAGATGAACCGTTCGACATTAGGGTGACCTTTTCAAGTGGGATTCAGCTCGGTTATTGTCCGACATTTTTTGTCCTACAAATACTTGACTGGCAATTATTTTCCCTCCTCTCGCGATCGCACTAACTGTACGCCATTATACTCACGCAGGGTTGCTGTCTCCAATCGAACTTACCAGCAAACACAACATAAATCGTTGAGCTATTAAGCCGTTTGTTTGGGAAAAGAGAACAAAAATGGGCGGGAAAGGTTATTGGTCAATTTTAAGGACTTTTAAGCCTATTCGGTCTATCCACAGCCTATTCATCCATCATGACTCAGTCCGTCAACCTTTTCATTTGGAAGAGAGTACCAAAGAGCGCGGAAAAGGCTATAAATGGGTCAATATGAAGCACTTCGGTCGATCATCCACAGCATGTTGGTCCGTTATGACTGAGCCCACTGCGCGGAATGCTTTGGTGACAGACACCGGCCTATATAGGATACTCCAGAGGAGAATGCTACCTCCAGAAATTGAGTAATGTGTGTTAACATTACAACAAAATCTGTTCTTGCTGTCTGGTATCGACAAGGTTAAGAGCTGCATAAAATGTATGCTAGACGTAACTGTTTTCGATGGTTGCACCTTGCTAGCTTGATGCGATCGGAGGTTTCCTGAGTTTGGTAGTTCGCCAGTCCATTAATTTGACCAGTAGTACCCGATAGATCGCATAAAAATTCTCATCCATTACTTATTATAACTTTTTTTTGATAAAACCAATCTGTTGTACGGTATGAGTGTTCTTTGATACATCGAAACGAGTGGCGTGACCTGTGCCTGACTAAGCATGAAGCTGGAGTTTCAGCGATAGAAGCAATCTGTTTGTTGCGTGCTGTTTGACGGGTCTTTCAAAAAAAAATTACAACTGCGTAGTCATAATAGAACATTAAAACATGACCAATATATCTGTTTATCGGAATCGCTATCAAAATGCCATGAAGGATTCGATCAGTACGGGCATTATAATGGTTTGACACGGAGTAACTCTAAACGAGACCCCCGCTCTGCACCTACACGTACAAGCCGTCACCCTCGCTACCCCATACCTACCTCGGGCCACTTGAAATTTCTCTCGGGGTCAGAGTTAGATTCCACTGTGGCGTGTGATTAGCTTTATACGGCCGCTTAAGGAAAAACGCTAACTGGTCTATTTACAACAGCGTCACGTGTTTGAGTATTTTGGATATCGTATGTGGACAGTTGCTATGAGGAATCATGGAGAGCTTTTTTGGCTGTTAATTGGTAAGTGTTACTGCTTCATTGCAGAAACCTACCTCTACCAGCAGGTCATTAACTTAATTTAGCTCAGCTCTTCACGTGATAAAGGTAGTAGCTTTAATGAGTTAGGTGCGATAAAATCCCTCTCATCAATGAACAGGTGTAGAAATAGAAACAACGTTAAACCCGACAACGTCATCTGAATTATCATATCGTGACAGTTGACAATGGAGCATCCATGTGAGTGCAGGTTTATCTTCCTGTGTGCCTGTTTACCATGACCCCAGTACGCCGACGCAAGATGAAAGCCTCACCCTGGTGTGTACCATGACAACTCCGACGATAGATGCAGTGAAGTGGTATATATCTGATGGTGTCCAATACAGTTACAACTGTTCTCTTAATGTGGTACATATTTCCGGAAACAACAACGACCCCCTCGAATTATAACATTACATGCGATATCCGACCTGGTGAATTCTACCAATACAACCTCACAATACATCGCCTGGAAAAGAAGCGGCACGAGGGAACGTGGAGTTGTAGAGATGTATTTGATCCCATTCCGCTGAATGTTACAGTGCTAGGTGCGTGTAACTACTGGTTGATTATGTAAATTTCCTCTGGTTTCTGGTTTCTGGATCCTTTGGTATTTCTGGCGAGTTTTAGGTGTGAAGTTATGCTCACAATAAATTATTGATGCGAGGTTAAATTTTTATGCTCTCGACAAGTTATGGGTGTGAGGTTTCAGTTAGAGCAGATCAGCCTGTGTTGACTCCCGGGGCTGACGATTACAGAGAAGGTCAGCTGTACAATTTGACTTGTTCCACTAATGTAGCAGACCCGGTCCCTGTCTTCAGCTGGTGGATGACGGGTTCTGATGGTGACAGATGGGAATTGGAGGGAACATCATATGATTGGGAAAATGATACCGGCATATACAATACCATCTCGTTCCTGTCAAAAAGGACCTTACAAGGTGTGGATATTTGGTGTAGACTCAACCAAAGCCGATTTGGTGAGCAAGATTCGGCGCGCCATAGAGTGAACGTTATATGTAAGTGACATCAACAGTATCTGTAAGATCTTTGTAAAAAGCTAATTTAATGGTAATTTTGCTTTGCTGCCTGAGACAAACTGGAGAGTCATATTCAAATAGGGACAAGTTGTATTTGCTGAATGTAAAACATTTGAACTCAAAACGTCGATTTCAAATCCATATATTTTTACATGATGCAACGGTATATGGCATGCTATGCAGATAACGGATTATATATAAAAATATTTAGTCACTACAGTGGTAATATTAAAAATCATGAACTTGATGTTGTTGAGTTCACCACTGGCGCCTCAACTGAATGCAACGGAACCTGACTAGGCGACAACCCTGGGGACTGTGCCAAAGAGATCATACAAGGGAGGCGTCTTAGAAGGGCTCTTTTAACATGTGATGTATAGGGAAACTCACAGATGGGACTGGGTAAACATGGTCATAATCAGGGTAGTCGCTTAGGTGAGGTGATCGTTGGGTGAGTTTTCACTGTATATCATTGGTATATGTAGTGGCTAAGCCATCCGTGCAGCCACGTTTGCTGTATATTTCTGGCCTCTAGCATACAATGGGCAGTATTGGCCACAAACTCCATAGAAAAATACTTGATTTCTTGCTTTAGACATAAACTTTGAAGAAAGCTTTCTCCGAGTGTTGGAGAAAGATATGTTCCAGCTCAGGAGCTTAAGATACTGCGGTTTGTGGGTTATGAAAGGGATGGGATGTCAGGTTGGTGTGAAAGGGGAGCTTTACTCAATGAGGTGGTGATTGACTTTCACTGAAGCCCTTCCGCGGTCAGAGTGTGACAGAATTCTTCTTCGAGAATCATGAACGATGGGTCCGTTTTGTTTTGCAGTGACGCAAACCCACTTGCAACAAAGCTTTACCATGACAAAATATAAAAAAAATATGAGATCGGACAACTTTCTTCACTTGCAAACCAGTGTGAAATGGCGCCGTTCTTCTTTTCGGTAGATGTTTGTGATCCAATACAGCCGTCACATCCAGAAATCAATTGCGGCGCGCTATTTTCGCTCCTGCTTGCCGAAGCTGCGTGATCAAATTTGGGTGATGCATTTTATGAATAAGCGAATAGCGTTGTGTCACAGAAGTGAGTTCGTGGGTTTCTTCTATTATAATACGGTGCTAAAAAGGGATGAATTTATTAACGTGATTTGCTAAGCTGAAGATGACACAAAACTTCATTGTTTCATTTCGATTTTTATTCCAGCGAGGAATGTTTTGGTTTCAGATCCCCCAATCCAGACTAGTGTACGCAGCTCCCACGAAGACCCCATAGCTGTAGACGTACAAACCGAAACCGTTATCGTTAGCTGTCAAGTGTCAGAGGAAAACCGTGGTAACCCTCCCGTCTATAACTACACATGGACACTGCTCCGTGACGGAGAAATTCCTGGTGACGATCCTACTGCACAAAACCTGACGCTTTCTGTCAACAGAAACAATCTCTGTCTCGATAATGAATACACTTGCATAGTAGCCAACATCCTTGGGAAAGCTGTAAGCGATGCCGTCAATGTTACATTAGCAGGTGAGTTGTTTATAGCTACACTGCAGCTGGCTACCTGCGCCTCAGATATCAGCCACTAGTGATGCGATACATGTCATATTCTTGTATCTACACATTTCACACCTAATCAACCACATGCTGGATTTGATCTATGCTTGCTTTCGTTTTACAATAAAGTCTTTCCGCAACTGCAGCCGCCAATTGACACCCACTATGATATACGATATGACAACAACACCTTCGCCTGAGACTGTCGCTATAATGCTAAACCAGAGGCTCGCGTTCTCTGGAGGGATTTTAACGACGAGGTATTTGAAGCCATTGACTTAGCTAATCAGCCGAATGGTGACTGTAACTTGATGGTGTACTCTTCACAACGACTTCAGTGAAGGAACGACACATCATTACAGCAACGCAAGGCGGGCAGTGGATTTGTGACGTGTGCGGCAGATAATGGAGTTGGAGGGGGGCATAGGGAGAAAGTTACCATCAATGTTCAAAGTGAGTTTCATACTCTAATACAGAGTGCTTTTCTCGCCAGTGTACACGTGTAAAATGGTGTTACCAAGCGCGTTGTTGTGATGTCTTGCCGCCTTCCGGCAATCTATTGCACGCTTGATTTACAGTGTATGGTTCTAGTAATTGCGCTTGTGACATAAACGTATATCCATGAAGAACTTTATCATTCACGGTCTTCTTAGAAGGCTGGACCAAAGCAAACAGTTTCATAATAGTGCACACTCAAAGGCAGAGAGTTATCAGTTTTATTTCGCGTAGCATTCACTATGACACATACCCCAAGGAAGCTGTCTTGTCGACAGTCTTGTTTAGCTCTGTGTTTCCAGCTCCATTAAGCCATACGTTTGCTAATGCTATTTATGACATACTTACGACCCAACTTTCATTATGCATAATTTATATTAACGAATTCACGAGGGCATGTTGAAATAAACATCTGGTCGGCAGATCCCCCAGTAAGAACCAGAGGACATCCCGCTGTGATCCATGTGGTAGCTTCAATGACACCAAGCCAAGTCACGTTAAGTTGTGTGGTAGATGACATTGACAAAGGCAATCCAGATGACTACGTGTTTAATTGGACGAGGCAGCATGGAGATATACCTCTGGATTACAACACAAGCGGTAACCTTACATTTACTCTGATCAGATCGAGTATCTTTCTCGACGACGTCTACACCTGTTACGTCGAGAATACTATTGGCACCGGCCGACCGGCCAATGTCACTCTAGCTGTACAAGGTGGGATTTATTATTCAAATGTATAGCCCTAGATTTGTGATTCGTGCCTCACATACAGAATATAAATATAATTAGCAACTTTAACGTTAGATGTATACTAACGATTCTGTAATCTTGTATATTGGCGATGCCCGAGTATGTCGGCGATGGAAGTTACTTGGCGACCGTCCTGAATACGTACGACGATATTTCTCTGTCCTGTCAGTACGTCGCTCGTCCTGTAGCCAATATAACCTGGGCTGGCTACAGACAGGATGTGTTCAGCATCACAGAGCAGGAGAAAGAAGGTGTGGCTGAGGGAGAAGACGAGAGAGAGCTGCTGATCAGGTCACAGAGAAACCTGACGTGGACTACGACTGATGTCCAGCTCAGAAAACACGGCAGTGCTAATGTGACGTGTACCGGTAATAATGGCGTTGCGGCGCCTGTTCACCAAATAGTGCAGATCAATGTACAGTGTAAGTAAAAACATGACAGTTATTCTCAAAAAAATATGATTTTCTGTTTTTAAAATTCGTTATCATGTTAATAATAGATGAGTCGTTTATTTCATTACATATTATGGACCAGACGGTCCTGGCGCACCTGATCTGTGGTTTGTTGATGACGTGGTTAACGCTGGCGGGATGGCCGCCATGACGTGCTTGTTTACACCCGGACCTGACGGCACGGATGGAAACCCGAATGTGACACAATACACCTGGTTGTTCGGCAATGAGACGCTGGTTGAAAGCAACACCAGCCATGTGGCATTTGCTGTGACAAGTGCGACTCAGCAAGGGGGGTACACGTGTTATGGCACCAATCACCCTGTAGGAGGTATCATAAGAGGAGATGCCTCGCAGTCTGAATATCTCACAGTGAATGGTAAGTCTCGTTTGAGGTGCAGGGGTTTGCTGGGGAGGGCAGGGATATTTAATCGGATGTGGTATGGGTCCCAGTGCACATTATGTTATTAACAACCAGGCGGAAACATGTTGGTAAGAGAGACGGAATCCTCGGTCAATACCCACAATAATAACATCCAAACATCTCTATTTACATCTTTTATACTCATGCTGTATCGACTGCTGCTTTTCCAGTATCCCCCTACTTGGTGCAGCCGTCTGAGCCATCAGGCACTGTGGTTATTGTTTATAACGACCAGAAAACATCTCTCTCCTGTCTGGGCGCCGGTAAACCAGAGTTAGATTTTAATTGGTACCATAATGGAGATCCAGTAGACGAGGAGGATTTCATTGAAGAGAAAGATGTGGAGGCTGGTGAATACCTGTATGACCTTCAGTATGGATGGAGGTCCTATCTGATGAGGGCCGTAGAAGGAGCTTTTTTACCTGTGACAACATCACTAAGTATGACGGGCATTACCAGTGTGAGGCGTACATTGATGAGCAGATGTCAAACATGTCTGCACCAGTCAGACTCATTACTCACTGTAAGTGTTAAAGCAGATTCATATGTATTTGGTTCCTCTATCACTAACTTCAGCAGTTGTTATCCGTGTATGCAGTTGTTATCCGTGTATGTCTAATGGCCGATCGTTGAATGCAATAGCTCTTGTTTCATATTTTCCAACAGATCCCGCTCATTGGTCGGGCCCTGCACCCCACCCTACACTCTACACTTCTCCTGGGGATAACTTCACTCTCCTCTGTGATGTGTGCATGGAACCCCGCGGGAACATCACGTGGTATCTGAACGGGGAGCCGGTGAGAGACAACGTCATCATCTCTGATGACGGACGCAACCTGACACTGACAGATGTTCAGTTGGAGGACTTCGCAAACTACACGTGTCAAGTGACCAACATTATACTGGATGAGAACTATACAGAGAGCTTTGACATCTCGTTGGTGGAGCGTGGACCTCCTCACACGCCGCATGCGTTCCAAGTGGATGATTCCACGTCCAGAAGCCTCAATGTGTCCTGGCTGCCCGGCTCCACAGGCGGATATGACAGTCAGACGTTCACGCTGTGCTATGTAGATTATGACGTATACCCGTCGTGCCAGGTGGGGATAAAGGACCCAGGTGATGGTCACCTCATCAGGGAGAGTCTACGTGACCTTGAGGTGAACACACCATATCAACTACAGCTTTATGCAGAGAATGCTCACCATGGCAACAACATGAGCTCATGGACGGAGATGAATCATTCCACTGAAGGTTGGGTTACTACTGAGATGGTTTTATATATGTTACTTAAACTGGCAAATTACTACATAATTACCGTCCATTATTCATGATCTATCAGCCATGGCCATCTATATTTTACCTGGCGTTGAATAATTG
Organism: Urechis unicinctus; assembly: GCA_034190875.2. Classification (NCBI taxonomy): domain Eukaryota; kingdom Metazoa; phylum Annelida; class Polychaeta; order Xenopneusta; family Urechidae; genus Urechis; species Urechis unicinctus. The sequence continues at coordinate 56,730,274 of CM067347.1, read as the reverse complement.
TTGGACGATAGCTGCTGAATGTCGTATCCATCATGGATCATCTTCATGAGGCAACTGTACCTGTCGTTTTCCTTCTGCTCCCCAGTCGCCCCTGTGATCAAGATCGTTGGTCTCACCCTCTCGGCAGCTCATGTAACAGTAACCTGGGTTGTTGAGGCCGGAGTTCACTGGTTCACTGCCCAGCGGATGATTGTGACGTCACAACACAGAGGTCACGTAGGGAAGTTAAAGCTACCTGGCGAGAATTAGCTACAAACATCCCGCCTGATGTAGGGAACTACACATATGAGGCTCAAGAGGGCGAGCCATTCGACGACTATTCCCATAATAGATTCAACCTGTGGGCGTATGAGCCAGGACTAAACGATCGAAGTAATACAGATGATGATAACGCTATTCGTCTCCCCTCGTCCATCTGATGGTGTGGACATAGGACTGGTGGTGGGTATTGTACTGGCTGTGGTGGCTGCCGCAGCATTGGCGACAGGTGGATTCGTTTACTACCGCAAAAAGACAACTAAAGGTAGCACGTCTCTTTCTACAATTGCTTCATCGAATTGTACGGTCGCCCACCTGATAAATTGTTTTGATGAATATACCCTATTTATCGATACATTGTTGATTATGCAGGACAGCATATCTTGCTGACCTGCTGTTGTTAATCTACCATAATCCATAATCTATAGGATCAACGCTTCACATTTTGTTCTGTACAGATGGCGACGAACAAAGTTCAAAGAGGTAATGTTTACGAATTCCCTTACGCCACTTGTCTGTGATTAAAATCATCCATATTAAGATCACGAACTGTTATTTGTTTACAGACCTAGTTATAGTGACAGCAATAAAGGCTTCAGAGATGATCAAGGTAACCGCATACATTTTGACATCAATTATAGACAATACTAATTAGATCTCGACTGTTACGAGTAAAGTTGATATGTATATGTAGATGGATTTTTCATCTAAAAATCACCTAATTATTTGTGTTTTGCATTGATCTAGTGCAATATGAGGACATTGACGAGGGGCCACGTGACCACTCAGTGTCATCGGCGAGCACAGCACTCAAAGGCTCGTTCATTGCATGATTTAAAGTACATTTTAGGAAAAGCAATTATTAAAGGTGGGCATTAAGCATCTCAAAGCTGTATTAATTATATCTGTTACAGAGTATGGGACATACGAGGACGTTACCAAGATGTCGATTATGGCTACTAGCCGACAACACCGGACAGAACCAGGTGAAATGTTTGAATGTGTGCATTCTGTGAAATGATGCGTTAACAACCACACTCTCAAAAAATTGGCAGTGCCATGACTTCTCTATAATACAAGGCCAGATCCATCCATTAAGTTTACCCTGTACAGATTATGTAGTCTGCGTTGACGTCCCTATGAAGCTGCCCTTTGATGAGGTCGATGACGACGCGTCATATATGGACCTCCATCACCATGACAATAATGACAATAATGCATACGAAGAACTACAGGTCACCGAGACAACGACATAGTTGCAATATTATATTGGAATTGGTCAACAACATCCAAAAAATGAAATAATAAGTATTTGCTGTAAAAATATGAGACAGTTCTTATTGGAATGTTGTACCTCACAGGAGATAGTAGATAGGCAGGTGTTTTGGTGGAGAAAATGGGAATGTTGGAAACTTGAAAGGTAGTTATTGCGGAAAGTTAGTAGGTATCAAATAGGTAGGTAGGTGTATATCATGGCAAGTATATTAATATAACTGGTAAATCGAAAAGGAGGTTGGCAGAAGATTAATATGTACCTTTCATACTCACATTGCTAAATCATCCACCCCCACACTCTTGTTTGTGGTGGAATATGACTCGTTGGGGACAGGGTGTGTAAAAATTGTATCACAAATTTCGTTAACCTAACACAAACACTTTTACCTAGAAAAGTTGCTGACAAAACATTAAACATCTTTTGTGTTGGTGTAGGTTAAGAAAGACTAGGATCAACTATGTAAGAAATCGCTGACAACGCAGTTCACATTGCAGCTATCTATGTATTCTTTGAATGTGGCCTGCATTGGTTCACATAGTCGTGTGTTGATTATTTCACCCACTTGTAGCATAACATATCGATGTTTGGTATACGATAGGAAAACGTTTCACTTCAACCCATTGTTGGGCCATTGTAAGCCTTTTGTGGCTCCTTCAGGTGTTTGAAGTGAGCATAAAGATAGACACAACATAAGACAAGTGGCTGGCACCACAATAAAAAAAGTGTTTAGCTTCGTGAGGTTAATCAAGTACTTCCTTGCACCTTGCACCAAAACTTCACCAGCTGCTAAAGTTATGCGATTTGTAAGAGGTTCAATTATAGCATCTTGCCCACATGTGCTAGGTTCCGGATGCCAGGCGTCTCTAAAACCCAGCGGCTGCATCGATGCATATCTACAAGTTGTTAAATGGATGGCTGCCGCTGCTTCTTCTTTCCAACATTCACAATCGAAACCTTCCTCTTTATCCGGGAACATCATACATTGATATGGGTGTTTATGCTGCTTAATAAAGTATTTTTGATAATCAATCATTCGACGTTCGATGATCCACTTTCAAACTGCTCGTATTTCGCGTTATCTTGCAAACATTATCGTCACAGCTTCGGAGATATGCTAATATCTCAACATCAACAATCAACAGCGCCTAGGTTATCGTCTGCAGCGATGTTCTTTGACGGGGTCACTCATTCCAATTAAAATGCGGAGTATATCGTGTTATTAACTGACCATAAAAATTTGTGAGGGATAATGATGTATGTTTGCTACATCATGAAATCACAATATCTAATTCATGTTATGTTTCTGAGAGATTATGATGACCAATTAACTATACACGTTTTGTGCCACAAATTAACAAATACAAGATTGTTTCCGATCTAGAGGTTTATCATGTCCGATGAAGGTGCCAATAGGTGGTTGATACTCATTAGCAATGCACCACCACATCACCGAATTCAAGAAAGTAATACTTATATGACTAATGATTATACCTACAATATAAGCCAGTAACCCCACCAATTTTACAGCTCGCCGATCGAGTTGTGTGAATATTTGTTGACATTGATCGACCATCGACAAACAAACTACGGCTCGTTAAGAAGAGCCATATATTTGAATCACGATAACCGGTATGGCAGTCCATAAGTGGCAGCGTTACAACCGGCGCAGCTGTAAACGTGGGTAGTTAAAAACGAACAAGGAATCGATGTATTCTTGGAGCTTTAGACGGAAGAATCAGGAAAAATTGTAACATTTGTTTGCAACTTATTGGGGCGCCCACCAGGTACTCAATATTGGCCCTATAGTTTAGATCCCTACAATGCCGACCGTGCTTACACAAATGCAGGCACTTAACACAGCGTAACATGTACAGAAAATGACACACGAACCTCTAAGCGATTCCGCAAGACATAAATACACCGACACACACAAAATACATATATACTCATGCATTTATACATACATACATACATACATACATACATACATACATACATACATACATACATACATACATACATACATACATACATACATACATACATACATACATACATACATACATACATACATACATACATACATACATACATACATACATACATACATACATACATACATACATACATACATACATACATACATACATACATACATACATACATACATACATACATACATACATACAAACATACATACATTCATACATACACAAATACAAACATACATACATCCATACATATATACATGCATACATTTATGCATACATTTATGCATACATACATACATACATCCATGCATCCATACATACATACATACATACATACATACATACATACATACATACATTCATACATACATACATACATACATACATACATACATACATACATACATACATACATACATACATACATACATACATACATACATACATACATACATACATACACAAATACAAATACATACATACATACATCCATACATATATACATGCATACATTTATGCATACATTTATGCATACATACATACATACATATACATACATACATCCATACATCCATACATACATACATACATACATACATACATACATACATACATACATACATACATACATACATACATACACATACATACACATACATCATACATACACAAATACATACATACATACAATCCATACATATATACATGCATACATTTATGCATACATACATGCATACATGCATACATACATCCATACATACATACATACATACATACATACATACATACATACATACATACATACATACATACATACATACATACATACATACATACATACATACAACATACATACATACATACATACATACATACATACACATACATACATACATACATACATACAACATACATACATACATACATACATACATACACATACATACATACATACATACATACAACATACATACATACATACATACATACATACATACATACATACATACATACATACATACATACATACATACATACAGACACAAATACAAACATACATACATCCATACATATATACATGCATACATTTATGCATACATTTATGCATACATACATACATCCATACATCCATCCATACATACACATACATCACATACATACATACATACATACATACATACATACATACATACATACATACATACATACATACATACATACATACACATACATACATACATACATACATACATACATACATACATACATACATACATACATACATACATACATAAATATATGCATGCATCGATACATACAGACAGACAGGCAAGCAGACTGGCAGATATACTAGCATACCTTTGACAAGTACAGACTACGCTTGTATGCTTTGTAAGCAGCTCTTGACGTCTTGAAGTGGGGCTGTGGTATGCGGCCCAGCATAAATACTTTTATGTTTCAGACAGAATAACGACCCATGGGATAAAGCCATGTCATAATGGAATACATTTCAGTTTGCATTTTGTTTAGAACGAATGGGAGCAACAACCTGACAAGTAGTTGGTCTGGATTTTGCAAGACTAGGTACGAGTGGTTGAAGTAAACATGAACGCTGACTTTAAATAAGACAAGTAGCTGACAACACAGTACAGCCCTTGACCCAGTCCTATATGAAATATTCTCCAGTGGTCAAGGAAAGTACTTCCGCGAACAGGGTAACAGAGAACGTTTGCAGCCACCATTATGTCAACAACCAATTGGGCGTATAGAGATCCGTGTTTTGTTTTTATAGTCTTTTAAAGCTTCAACCATAATAACTTTTATTAAGTCTGTGATTGGGCATCCATTCTTTCGCCGTAAGCGGAACAAGAATTTGCACTTCCTTGTCTTAGATCCGTGGCTTGCTTGAATTATGCTATCGTGATCATGATCAATTTACTCAATATGCTCACCATTGGAGCAACATTATTAGCCAGCATATTGCGAAAGGTGTTATGTTAAGGATATATGTCATTACCTGTTGGCTCTTCCACTCCCGTTAAGCACTAGATGGTTATTGTACACTACCTACAAATAGTATATTAAAGCCCAATGTAAGAAAATCGGACAGTGAACCGACATAGTATCTCCATCATCAATGCATTCATAGCTTACACTAGATCACTTAAGATTACTTACTTACTTCCATCGACGTCGTTAAAAATAGTTAATGAACAAAAAACACAGAAATACAGGGTGAAAAAGAAACACGGAGCTGGAAACGAAACACGAAAGAAAGCCTTTCTTAAATTATGGAAATTAAACACAAAACTTCGGGTACTTGACATGGGTTGCTCGTAAAAGGGTAAGAAATGCTCTATAGGATTCAATTGCTATGATGTTATCCTATCCCACACTCGTGTTTGTGTTAGTTATTAATTGTTGGCTGCCATAGCAACGCACTGTGCGTGCCAGGTGCCTACAGTTAACTGACATCCTTACAAATGTCATTGGTTGTTATTAATATCAACCCCCAATCCCACCGAGTACTATAGTATATACTGAAGCTATCAATAGCACTACTGTAGACAAACTAATGGATGACAGCGTCAGAGTATATTATGTGTATCAGGTTCTGGTAACAGCTTTGGTCGATACGATCAGGAAGTGGGTGATCAACATGATTCTCCTCCTCCTTCTTCTCATGTTCCTCTTCGCTATTATCGGCTACTATTTCTTTGGAGATGCGGAGACTGGCGACCCAGAGCACTGGGGCACGCTTGGAGCAGCAATGCTGGCACTCTTCAGCTTCGTCACGGTAAGACCCGAGGCAGATGGGCATGAGATTCAAATCGTGACAGGGAGCGTGTAATGTAGCGTCCATGGTAACAACCGATTGAGTAGGAGCCGTGACAGTAATGGTTTGTTATTATGTTGCCAGTATACCGCAGCAGTAGCCCAAGCATCAAATAGTATCTCTACAAGTAACATGCTCAATGCCTACTGTAACGGCCGGTATAAAAGCCAAGAGATAGAAGTTCAAAATGGCAGTTATGCATGATATTCAAATATTGACTGTGAACGTGCAATGCTGCATTCATTATAACATCTGAGTTAATGCAATATTTTTGTTGCACGAATCGATTAATAAGCATGTTTTGATATTAAGAAATAATATATTGGTGCCCCATTCTGCTGTAAGTAAGAAATAATTGCCTTGTTATACAAGTCATATTTTGCAGTTTCAAATCATTCGGGGCAGGGTTAAAAAGCAGCCAGTTATCATTCGGCCATATGGAAGCCGAAATAAACACTCATATCAGCACATGTGGTATTGACCCATTCGCCGGGAGTCCAGCGACCCAATATCTATGCATTATCCTTCGTCAGCCTGGCGGCGTAAGCATGTCAGGGGTCAAATGGTAAGCGACTTAAGCTGACCATCCTGAGCTCCATCCCCTCAAGTGCACCTCATTATTTTCTTCGCGGGTTGGTATATCATATCGTATTAAGTTACAATCGGCACTTGATGGAGCATTTCCAGACGCCTGCTTATGCAATGGATCCATACCCCAATCATAGCGATGAACACCAAAGAATCGTGGTCAGATCAATAATACGCTTAGTGGCATTTTACTTATCATGAGACGATATGACTTATCTTTGATGTGTATTCTGCGAAGGTGGACGGCTGGACGGACTTGCAGAACCGACTGGACGAGAAAGAACTGTCCATTGGTCGGGTTATACCATCGCCTTCATCTTCCTGACTCACTTCATCTTCACCAACGTCTCCATCGGCGTCATCATCATGAACATCAGCGAAGCCACGGAAAATTACAAGGTAGAATAATCTGTTTCGTTACACTTTGGATCCTCTGGGTGAGTATAGCCCCGCTATCCTCTCATTTCATTGGGTGGAACGGGCCCAAAAACGCAGATATAGTGTCATGAGATGGAAGTGTGAAGTTATAGAGAGAGTTTGTAACGGCGATTAAATGCTCGATCAATATTTGATCATAAAGATTGACATCAGAGTATAGCTAATGTGGGATATATGTATCTCTCTGACAGACCAAAGTATTAATTACTGCACTTATGTTATTACGATGGTGGGATTCCAATAGTTTTTGCAATACATTTGCTGTCTCGAGATGTTGAATGAAGTCAGTATGATACTTAAAGCATGAAAGATTAACGTTTGTTACGTTATGATATGTGTAGCGGGAGCAATACAACGAGCGGCTTGCAGCTCTCAAACATAAGAAAGAGTTTATGATGATGAGGCAGCATAATGAGGTGCGGCAGATGATGGACCGCCAGAAGAAGGGACATTACTCCAACTTCCAGGAGATGGTAGAGGTACGCCCCTCTGAAACTCCAAAACACCACATACACCCCTCACCCTCACCAAATACCCTCACCCCATTCCACTCTCTCACCCTACCCTTAACCCACCACCTTCCCTACCCTCTCACCTAACCTCAACCCACTCGCCCCTCCCTTCACCCTCACCCTCACACCAAACCCTTTACCCCACGCCAACCCTGACTCTGCTCATATCTATATGCATGAGACTTATAAGCATCTTCAAATTGCTTGATTTAAAAATATTGTTAGCTGATGATATCAAGAGTGGAAATTGCCTTATTCGGTACAACGAAACCCACACGGGAAGGAGTCTTAGATCACACCCTCGTTCCACGTCTGTGGTGCCGGTTTTGCAGGCGTTTCAAAAGAGTTTACATCACTATGATTCAGCATGGTATCTATGTACTAACATCATCTGGCTGGAAACCTTCCTCGTACTTTCGACTACATGGACATCTCCGTACATAAGTCAGTATATCACCACATACAAGCCCCATGCATTTTGATTGCAGTGTGTCTCGAGACACTATTGATCAAACCGTTAAACTAAACAGGCTCGATTCGCACGTGATGGCAGTTTCGTTCAAATGGCTGTCACTAAGTGAAGATTATATATTCACTATCAAATTCTAGAAGTATATATGTCCAATTTCCAGGGTCCGAATATTCTATGTGATATGACAAATCTGGATAAAGTTAATTATATCGCTTGAACACGAAGTGATTATACCGTTCATCAACACAGCCCCTATAAACCCGGATATACCTATCACAAACGGGATGATATCTTTCTCTGAAACACAGTTCACCGTCAAACCATCGTGAGTCTATGATGCTTTGTGAATAATTTGCGTTACCCGAAACAATTGTAGCAAGGAAATTAAAACTGGCAGGTGATGGGAGGTGTTGTGAGAGGAGATCATACCCAGAAAGCCCAACGGTAATGTAGTCAGCGGGTATGCAACGGCTGCAAAAATAACAAACAGGCAAATCTTGTTCGCTTGACTACAAAATTATTCGTTTGTCCCACAAGAACCAGGGTATAGAAACATAATTCTGGCATCATAATCAACTCAAACTTAACAAATATCACAACCGTATCTGGCATTATATTGCACTGTTCCTTTTACTAGAGCTCTTGCTGGGGCATCACGCATGATACATCACACAAATACAGGATACACGCCGATATCTTGTATATGAAGCCCATTATTCATCCAATTCTTCAATTCTGCTGTAATATCCTTTGGAAAATCTAAATTAGAAGATTTATGAAACTCTTAACTTAAATCTATTACCTGACATGCAGATATTCCTTGAAGTTCCTAATAATGTTGTAGCTTGAGCTAGAACATCAAAATCGGTGTGCTTGTGAAGATCTGTGAAAAGCTTAGTGGTGGTAGTCCAGGGCACATTGTATTTTGTCGCCCACTCAGCAAGAGACTTTCTTAATATTGTCCAATTCTCTTGATCAAACTAGTCATCACTTGAGAGGTAACATGCATCTTCAGATACATCAATAGCTCTCCAAATGGCATCAACATTTTCAATATGGTTGTGACCTGGATGTACACATTCTTGTACCGTGCTTTCACTACACGAAGCCCACAATTATGGGTAACTTGGTGGTCAAAATATCGCTTGGCTGAATGGAAGTTTCATTCACACTATCATTGCTAAAAACTTCTGCATCACTACCATTGTCCTACAGAGGAACCGTTTGCAATATCAGAGAGTCAGTTCTGTATCCTTCTCCTGGCTTTAAAGTGCCTATGACAACTAAAATATGATTTTTGAGTATAAACTGAACAAATCGATGCGGATCGAATGGCTTTTGAGTTTGGCCTCCGATGAATAATAAAAGAGATATTAAACGTTCTTTGGAGCGAAGCGGCATTCCGTGTGTGAGTCGAGGTCAACCGGAAATGACGCAGATACAAGAACCCAGTTTCTGCAGCGCAAGTCAGCTTCCATAGAAACCATGTGTCAACCGTGAATTTGTATCTTATTTAGTCCGGATCAGTTATGCCAAAACGCTGCTGACAGCGAATTGTTTGAACATTTCTTCGATTATTCAGTTTTCTTTGGGAGGAGAAGTTGCGTAAGCAATGGATATCACAAGTGCGGCGAACAAGGGCAGATTGGCCGGGTCCGACAACCCACTCGTTTTTGTGTAGCGAGCATTTTGGACCTGAATGTTTTGACCTGGCACTTGCAGTGAGAGAAGCTCTCGGATTTGGGTACAAATGTTCCCTTAATATTCTTCCAGCTGCTATTCCTACCACATTCATGAGAGGTTGCACGGATTCGCCACCAGTCAGAAAGTCTAAGGCAGTGGAGAAAAGGGAGCACCAAAAGGTGAGCTGACATGTAGCAATTTATAAAAAACTGTATGGTTTACCCAGCTAGATAATGACGCCGCCCCCCACCTCCAACCAACGCAAGCAGTGAAAATAAGTGGTGTATAAATATATATTTAGAAATCCATTCCTTATGAAAGCATCAGCAGAATTAGTTTAACTAAGCTAATCTTCTAATAAAATAATGAAACAGTATCCAAAATCTCTTAGATGTTTACTTTTGTTCATAATTTTGTTCTATAAACAAGAACTTTGTTCTAATTATCAGGCTGTGGAGACATTGTTGTTTGACTCACCTCTCCAGGAAAAAGAAAATTTCCCTGAGACACCAAAGAAATCTTACAGTTAAATTGCTCTTTATGTCCTTAGATACGAGGTGTACCATGTAATTGTTAAAAAATTATCACCAACAAGAGATTGTGCAAGGACATCAAGAGACTATCAAGCAATGGCCATACCTCCTACATAGAGGCTTTCCAAAGCCTTCTGATCCAGTTCGCTTCAAAAACCTATGCTTTCAGTTACCCTGGTCTGCTTTAACGGCAAATCTTTCAACTATACCAGTCTGCTTAGCTTAAAAGTTGGTAACTAGGTAGATTTTGCCCTTCCTTTAAATGTGGGATTGTTTTTTAGTTATGTTGAACAAGTTTTACCTGATAGTGGATCCATAAACAAAAACAAAGTGGACTAAACCAGCTGTTTAATTTCATGAAGTATCTTTCCTCACGTCTTTCATTCTAGTCGTGAATGAAGTTAATTTACTACTGAATCCAACTTATCACAAAACATCCGATAAATCTAACATGAAAAGCACAAACTTATCCTATTTCAAACTGATAGAAAGGTTCATAAATGATTTCCGATCAATCATTGCAACTATGCATTTCAATGAAAATGCTGGACGACAACAAAGAATAACAGCCCAGGGTGAGGACTTGTACAGCCTCCACTACCCCAAACACAAGGGAGGAGGTCATACAGTGAGGAAAGTGCTGAATGATCCAACTTATGGTAGGAATAGTTTCCAAATTTCACGTTTATGTGAAAATTATAATCTGTACTCTCAAATGAACAACTAACACATATATACAATGTAGGCTATGTAGAAGATCTTTTGGCAACGACAGTCAGCATATGCAAGGCCAGTGACATAAATGATGAGGAGATTGAAGAACTTGAGATCCCACCCAATCTGAACTCCAATCAGTTCCACTCACGCTTCTCTGGGTGCTAGTTTCATCTGAATATCCAACATAATTGTTTGTCTCCTCTGGAAGTGTGTTTCGGATAATTGATGTAACACAGGAGAGTAACACAGGATGAACTGCCTATATCCAGTGTAACGCTTCTAGCTGCAACACACAACCATACACAAACCCTTAAACATCTTTACAGTGCTGAATAAATATTATATTTTAACCCATACATAGATTTGATGATTATCCTGGTATAAACTGTATTGATAATTCAGTCTGAATTGAAAACGTCATTCATTTAAGTACAAATGACCCAATAGTTGGAGGAAGTTTATTTAACATAAATCTATAATTTGTTGTTTGTTGTCTGTCAATACTTACTTGTTTCCCTCGTATGGGTCATGATGCTGCTTGTAGGCGTAGTACGCTGTCACCAACACACCTTCATTGAGACATACAGCATTAAATTTGGATGCTGTGTCACACATTTAAATTCTGGTCAATTTTCTATTTCAACCATCACTTGCTCCTGCTCCACACAGCTGATATTTTCCCTGACAATTGGCATGGTTGAGCAGCCTCCACATTGGCACCTAAAACCAGGGTATCAAAAACCTATCAAATACATGCCAGACTCTGTCTAGGACTAAGATTAGGGTGGTCAATGAAAAGGGTTGTATAACATATGAAAATGTTCCACCAAGCAGGTTTGATAGTTTTATCGGGATGACATAAATTTTAAAAAAAGTATTTTAAGCATGACAACAGATAAAATATTTTTTCGCCATGGCGATTAAAACCACATTGAATACCACCAAGAAAAGCGAAAACGGTATCAAACGAAAAGGTATTCTACATTTATTATATAAAAATCAAAGGAAAAGATAGTTTCGTGCAGTGATTACAATTCCAATGGGACTCACCAGTCAATGTTTTGAAGACGGTTGATGTCCGGATTATCGCTCCTCGGAACACGAGAATCAGTCCAGTCACTGTCAGATTCGCTGGCGCTGTCTCGGACAGATATGGTTCGAATATGTACGGCACAATACCAGCTACATCCTCTGGAATTGAATTCTCAAACATTTGAGGCTCTTCAACCCAAAATTTCATCGCCAAATCGTCCAACTCAAATACATCGCTCTACGAAACTTCAACATTCGCCGTTGTTTACGGTCGAAAATTGAACCACAAAAACAGAGTAATTGCAGCTTTGTCTTTCATTCGGTTTCATAAAAATTATCATGGAAATTTGGTGTCATAGGCACTTTAAGTTGAGAAAGTTGAGCATTTATTCTGCTAGTAGAATTCATGTTTGCAGATGAAAGCTGAAAGAAGCCAACACATAAACGTAACAGATAAAAACTTTCAATAGCATGGAGTCTGAAAAAAGCTAAGAGGATGATGGTTTTAAAAAATTGGTAGTAGTTAACAGAAATATCACATGCTGTGATTCAATCAGAGGGTGTTATAGCTATAGTGCAGGGTCACCTGTTAAATATTACATTCTTGAATCAACAGTACATACAATCATCACAGTGTTGTTATTCGAACGATCGACGGGTGAACAACTTATTCGAAAAAAAAATGACATTTGATCCGCTGGACCACAAAAATGTGTTTGACAATAAGCGAAAAATGTACAGATAAACATATGTGTTGACTCAGATTATAACGAATATTAGCACAGCGAAGACGACCACAAGCATGCACATGCACCATTTTCATACACGCCTCATAGACCCAATACATAACCAAAGCATCATTACATCGCCCATGTATTTTATAAGCTTCAAATGAGTGAGAATCAAGGAAAATTTTAATATCCAGTGAATTGTGAATACTTTTGAATAGCTTACTGAATGCTTTTGGTGAGGCATTGGTTGAATCGAATGACTCTATGTTATGAAATGAAATCCGTCCAATTTGCTGGCCAAATTTAATTTGATACCACGTGCTGTCTATGCGTCATGATCTGAACATTATGATCAGAGCGCGCATGATGACCCCACATTGATATCATGGTGATCACATAGTCTGTGATGTCAGCTTATGAGATCGCTGTGACATCATGATTAGCGCATTTTTTTATCTTATTTTGATGAGGTACTTGTGATATCATAGCGATATCCGAGATTGTGCACTCTTCACTTGAGGAACAACACATTATTGGAGCAACGCAAGGCAGGCAGTGGTTTTGTGACGCGTGTGGCGGACAATGGAGTCGGAGGGGGACATACAGAGAGCGTCATGATCGATGTTTAATGTGAGTATAACACTATTGTTGTGCATAACAGGCTGTGCCGACTGAGCAGGTTTGCTATCAAAATTTATCCAAGTTTTTTTTAGTTTTTACAATTCAAATTTCCACAGATGCTTGATTTTTGTCAGATAATGTAATAATTGATATGGTTGCAGACTGATTATCTGGTATTGAATACGCATCGGCAACACTTGATCGGCGCGCTCAAACCATGCGCTGAGCGCTGACAGAAAAGCTGTAGCTGTAACCTAAGGGGCAGACACGTCGTCACTTAATATTAAAGTTGCACAGGAGCTTGGACCAAAACCTGGTCTATTCAGAAGATCGTTCTCTGCCGTACAGATGGTCCTGGCGCTCCTTGTCTGCGGTTTACTGATGATGCTCTTTATGCTGGCGGGGGCCGCAGCCCTGACATGCTTGTTTACACCAGGACCTGACTGCACTGATGAAAACCGAATGTGAGAGAGTACACCTGATTGTTTGGCAACGAGACGCTGGTTGATAGCAATAGCAGCCAGGTTACTTTCAGTGTGACCAGTGTGACTCAGGAAGAGGGGTACGCGTGTTATGGCGCCAACCATTATGTAGGCGGTCCAATCAGAGGAGTCTTTAGGTTGCACCTCTATGTGAGATCAATTCCTTGGTCATTCCACACATTAATATCATCCGATCCTTGGTATCTACGTCTTTGATACACTGATATTTTGTCCAATAGTGTACTGTAACTCGCTGCATTGTCTGGTTTTGACAGTATCCCCCCACTTGGTGCAGCTATCTGCACCATCAGGCACAGTGGTAGTTCTCTATAACGACCAGAAAACATCTCTGTCCTGTCTGGGCGCCGTAAACCTGAGGTAGATTTTAATTGGTACCATAATGGAGATCCAGTTGACAAGGAGGATTTCATTGAAGAGAAAGATGTGGAGGCTGGTGAATACCTGTATGACCTTCAGTATGGATGGAGGTCCTATCTGATGAGGGCCGTAGAAGGAGCTTTTTTTACCTGTGACAACATCACAAAGTATGACGGGCATTACCAGTGTGAGGCGTACATTGATGAGCAGATGTCCAACATGTCCGCGCCAGTCAGACTCATTACTCACTGTAAGTGCTAAATCAGATTCATATGTATTTGGTTCCTCTATAACTAACTTCAGCAGTAGTTATCCGTGTGTGCAGTTGTTATCCGTGTATGTCTAATGGCCGATCGTTTAATGCAATAGCTCTTGTTTCATATTTTCCAACAGATCCCGCTCATTGGTCGGGCCCTGCACCCCACCCTACACTCTACACTTCTCCTGGGGATAACTTCTGTGATGTGTGCATTGAACCCCACGGGAACATCACGTGGTATCTGAACGGGGAGCCGGTGAGAGACAACGTCAGCATCACTGATGACGGACGCAACCTGACACTGACAGATGTTCAGTTGGAGGACTTCTGAAAGTACATGTGTCAAGTGGCCAGCATTATACTGAGTGATAACTATACAGAGAGCACTGTGCTATTAAGTACATGTCTTAAACTTTAAATTTCATGCTTTCTTATTGCGATGCTCCTCCGTTGCTGTACTGTTACTCGCTGTCTGTGATTGGTGAATGGGGACTAGCCAGAGAAAGAACAGTCCAGGAATAGAGTTGCTTATTGATTTTATTGAGGTTGTTAACAACGAAGCTTCCCTGGTTTCTCGGTCAGAATCTCGTCTCTTGACTAGAAGAATCTCCCTAAATAACATGAGCGGGCTGGTTATATAGTGCCCGGGAGTTTGATTCCGCAGAGGACTTTGACCAACCCACGCTACTTGGCCACAGCCTCCTGCCTAACAAGCCCGCATGGCGTGTGCACTCCTTAGCCATTAACCTATGGGATTTAGCGCAGGCCATATAGTGCTGATAATTAATGGGGAAGGCAGAGGAAACTTTAGCTAGAATAGTATAATAACAAATGTCGTTAATCCGCCGTGTCAGGTATAAAAGACCCGGATGATGGTGATTTCAGTAAGAGTCTAGTTGACCTGGAGGCTAACACAACATATCAACTACAGCTTCACGCCGAGAATGCTCAACGTGGCAACAACAGGAGCTCAGTGGCTGCCATGAATCATCCCACCGAAAGTTGGGTTATAACAGAGATAGATTAGTTGATATATGTTCATTAAACAGGCAAATTTCTAAATAATTACAGTCCATTTATCATGATCAGACAGGCATGGCCATCTTTATTTAACCTGACGTTAAATCATGGTTGGACGATAGCTGCTGAATGTCTTATCCGCCAGAGATCTTCTTCATTATGCCAGACGTTTTCCTTCTGTTCCCCAGTCGCCCCTGTGATCAGGGTCGTTGGTCTCACCCTTTCGTCTAGTCTTTTGTTGTATGCGCTAGATGGGATATTCGCCCTAATAGACAAGATTTTTGGGTTAGTTGGACTATTTCAGCAATACAGAACACTAACACGACTCTGAATTGTTATATTGGATTTGGAGTATTTCGTTTTACTTACCAGTAAGCCAAGTCTCCCATTTGAATGATTGATAAGAGCAAACTATTGGTTGTAAACACTAAATACACGTTTAGGTTTTGGCGCCTGATTCGCAACCAAATTTGCCAGTCGCTTCAGCCAATGGGAGGCCAGCGGCATGAAGTTGACCTAGTTTACTTACTTTTCTTTCAGCGGCGGAATGCTCCGAACGGGCATTGAAAAATCATCGAATTATACGTTGTTAGGCAGGCTGTATGCGGCACAGAAATGACAATTATTATTTTTGTGAGCTATGAGGTGATGAGTAGTGGGGCAGTTGTGTAGGAATAGCACGTCCGGGAACACACTCCCCCGCAGTGCCTTATGGGATACGCTATGCTATAAGACTGAAACAAGTTGAAAATGTGGCTGATCACCACATTTTTTTAAGTGCCAATAAAAAAATCAGTTAAAAATTTTTTGAATGTCATGTAATATTTTAAAGCAGAGAGTGAATCTATATTGCCTGAAAAAGTGAATATAGTCTTGCTGGAGAGGGAGAACTTGTAGAACTATATCTTCTCTCAGCTGCACACACTGTTTTGATGAGTGAGCAGTCTGTGCAGACAGCAAAACTCAGCTAACAACAGCCATGTGTTGCTGTCTGCTAAAGTAGTTCGGCGCCCCAGAATTTGTGTGACCTTGACATATGCTAATCCACTTGTAGCAGTGGTAAAAGGCCTGACTGAGCCACTGCGCTGTAGTGTGGTCCGGGAAGCGGGTTTCTGAGTTTTCATCGGCGGGTGTTGCCTTCCTTCTATTATATATCATAATGCTAGTGCAGGGTAGTCATGATGTACAAACATGATGTCCGAACTCGAGTGAGGTATTGCATGGCAGTGACTAGAAAGTTCGGGAAGCCACTAATTTCACGACCACCACAATAGCGCAGATGCGTCGTAAAGTGTAGTAACACAGCAGCCCAAACGATAGCATGGTATCGTCACGCAGCTTAGCGTAGCTATTAACTCTTTGCTCGAGACCTTCACATCCCCCTGGCATGCCAAAAATGTTAATATTGACCCCTGGCCATTTCCCTCACTTCAGACAGTTATTGACAAATAAAACTACCACCTACAGAGCAGACATGAAAGATCGAGGATCGTAAACTGCGCGGACGCTGCTAGAGGCGACCTGTTTCCGATTGGTATTGCCCATACCGGGTAATTTATCAGGTTGACATTTATTAAATAGTGTGCTTGCTTTTGTCGTGTTTTGGCAGCGGCAAGGCTCTGCGAAACGACATTTTCCCACTCTCATCAATTGCAATGACGTCAGCCCAGTATCCCCATGTGCTTTTGTTTGTGTCTCGGTAGCGCCACCTTACGATTGCAATGTATTATAAGAAGGGAAGATATCACCGCAGAGCCACTCGAAGTGAGCCCTCTTAGCGAAGCTATAAACTCTTTGGATTTATTACCTGTGCTTTCGTATAAACTCACTATCAAAACAGATCACGGCACACACCTGTACATCCGCTATAGTCGTTCACAAGAGATCGGATATTGTCTTAGGATTTACAGCTCATGATTTACTTCACATTTAAACAAAAGCAGTCTCTTTGGACTAAATTTGGGCGTAGAGGAAACCTGTTTTTGTCCATACGGATCACGTGAATTTCGATATTTCTGTGATTCTCAGAGTTTATACTCCAGTAAAACTGCGCGGTGGACGGCAGGTAAAGATGTCGTCCCTGCACACTGCGCTGTGTGTGACTAGATCGCTGCTGATGCTGTCTTCAGGTAACTTTTATATTGTCCATCTCGAATCTATGTGACGATCTTAACATATGAAAGTGTGCTTTAATGAAGTGTACAATCATCTGCACGCTTAAGCAAGGAGTGGAAACGTCCTGTGAACGCGGCTAACCGCACACTAAGTGTAGGCCTCGGCAAGCGCAAGCGCAGTGGTCAGTTTCCGTTCATTTGTTTACGTAGCGACATTGCCCAAAGACCTCAACGAAAGTAACGAGATTTATAAGAAAATGCACCAATTAAATTTACTGGTAGTGACTTCATTGACTTGAAGGATTCTGAACTCGATTAAGATGATATCCTGGTTAATAATCATACGGACAAAGATAATGACAATCTTCGTTTCTTTTAGAAAGGGTAGTCTGATTGTGTCCGGCAGTAAGCGTGCGTGTGAATTCGGAAATATAGGTAAAACGAAAGATGGGCCAGATGATTCCATCTTGGGCAGTTTGAGTCATCCTGGGAATAAGTCCACAATGAGCAAGGTGACTCTACCCTGAACAAGGTGCATACATCCTTGGGTCTACTCTGGGCAAGGTCAATTTATCCTGAGCCAGTGGAGTCAATCCTTGGCCTGGTGATTTAATCGTGGGCAAAGTCAATCCAAAATGATTGATGCTGCTAGTCTGCATCTTGTTCCTCAGTCCAAATGTCCTTTTCAAATCAAGATATCAACGTAACATTCTATGTGTTATCATTATTAGTTAATCTTATAATCACA
>CM067347.1:56604085-56706585 GCA_034190875.2 Urechis unicinctus | reverse complement strand
TATATCCTGGCATGGAGAGGGTAGTGAGACGGAAATTAAAGATGGTAATGTCCTTGTGATGAATAAACGGTTTGCTGACGATGTGGAGCGGACATACAGGTGTGAGGCAACTAATGTCATCAATTGTCAGACGAGAATTGCCAACAGAACTGTGCGATTTCGCGGTAAGTCGCTCATATTACTCCTACCTCATCAGAAAAATCAAAATGTGATTTATCTACCGCAAAGTTATATAAAATAGCTTTCATGCGAATATATATCCCCACCGATGAGTTATGCTTTTAAGTTATTCCTGTGAACACACATCAACTTTTTATAGCGCGATTATATATGTGTGTTATCAATATGTGGTCCAAGAGCATATCAGATATCTGTGAACAGATATCATGCTAAATCCCATGCTTCTCTAACCACCTAACTGACCGTGTTGTACAGTTACTGAAGGCGACGAAGGGCCCGTTACAGCCGACACTCGTGAGTTCTCCAATAATGAATGTTCTTAGTGTTTGTACACGCTAGAATAGTTCGTATTTTTACAGATAATTATAATGATGGTTTATTCGATAATAGTAGAGTTCTCTCATGTTTGTATTGTGCAATGTTGGTTTTAATATTATAATGCCACTCTGTCCAGAATTGCCATACGATTTGTCCACAAACGTCACATCATTCTTTTTAAAAAAAATCATCCCTACATCCTATGTAACATTGCACTAAGCTGTATTAAATGTTCAATCATAGACCACACGTCATCTGATGGTGTGGACATAGGACTGGCTGTGGGTATTGTACTAGCTGCGGTTGCTACCGCAGGATTGGCGACAGGTGGATACCTTTTCTATCGCAAAACGGCAACTAAAGGTTTCGTAGAATAGCACGGTTGCATACCTGATTAATTGTTTTGAAGAATATACAATATTTATCGATACATAATTGATTATGCAGGACACCAAATCGTGCATGACCTGCTGTCGATAATCAACCATACATTTTATTGTTTTTGTTATTATTGGGAATGAGATCAAACGCTTCATATTTTGTTCTGTACAGATGGCGACGATCAAAGTTCAAAGAGGTAACATTTACGTGTCACTTTACACCACTTTTCAGTGATATATATCATCCATATTACGATCACGAATTGCTATTGCCTTACAGACCTAGTTATAGTGACAACAATAACGGCTTCAGAGATGATCAAGGTAACTGCTTACATTCTGACATCAATTATAGGCCCTGCCAATTAGTTCTCCACTGTCATAAGTTAAGTTGATATGTATATGGATTTGTCATTAAAAACAATCACCTAATCGCTTGTGTTTTGTATGGATCTAGTGCAATATGAGGACATTGACGAGGTGTCACGTGACCACACAATGGCATCGTCGCACCTATCACCTAGAGGCTCGTTGATTGCATGATCCACAGCACATTGTAGTAAAACCAATTATTAGAGCTGGGCATTATCATCTCAAAGCCACATTGATTATACCTGTTACAGAGTATGATACACATGAGGACGTTACTAAGATGTCCATCACGGCTACCAGCCGACAACACCGAGCAGTACCAGGTACAATCTTCGAATGAGTGCATTCAGTGAAATGATACAATAAAACGACGCTCTCATAGCATAGTCGATGCCATGATTTCTCTATAATACACGGCCAGAGGCATCCATTAAGTTTCCTCTGTACACATGACGGATTCTGCATTGATGTCCCTATGAAGCTGCCCTTTAATGAGGTTGATGAAGTCGCTTCATATATGGGCCTCCATCACCATGACAGCAAGTACAATAACACCTATGAAGAACTACAGGTCACCGAGACAATTGCGTAGTTGTTACATTCGAAGTTTCATTTGAGTTTATCAACAATATCCAAAACGATGAATTAATAAATAATTAGTATTTGCTGTAAAAATGTGAGACAGTTCTGATCGGAACGTTGCACCTTACAGGAGATAGTAGATGGGCAGGTGTTTTGGTTAAGAAAATGTGAATGTTGAAAACTTGGAAGATAGACATGACGGAAAGTCGGTAGGTAGCAAATAGATAAACAGGTGTATAACATGGCAGGTTTGTGGGTAAGTAGATTAATAGAACTGGTAGGTTTGGAAGCATGTTGGCAGAAGGTTAATGCGTACCTTACATACATAACCATATTATTCCCTTCTTGCTTCACAGATTTCGTTAACCTGACACGAACACTTTTACCTGGAAAAGTTGCTAACAAAACATCAAACGTCACAATGGGATACATTTCAGTTTATCTTTAGTGTTGGTTTAGGTTAAGAAGGACTAGGATGAACAATATAGCAAATCGCCGACAACGCTGTCTATGTATTTTTGGGATGTCGCCTGTACTGATCCTCATTGTGGTGTATTGATTATTTCACCCACTTGTAGCATAACATATCGATGTTTGGTATTCGATAAGAGAACATTACACTTTAACCTGTGGCTGGGCCATTGCAAGTCCTTTGTGCAACTATATGTCTCCTTCAGGCATAAAGATACACGCAAAATAAGGCTAGTTGCTGGCACCACAATGCAAATTTGAGACATGCGATTTGCGTGAGGTTCAATTATAGCATCTTGCTCGTATGTGGGTTCCCGATGCCAAGCGTTATAGAACCGAGCCACTGCATCTACGCATGTCTACAAGCTGTTAAATGGATTGCTGAAGCTGCCTCTTCTGTGCCTCATTCACTCTCAAAATCTTGGTCTTTATCCAGGAACATGTGTTTCTGATGCTCAATCAAGAATTCTCGATAATCAAGCATTCGACGTTCGTTGATCCATTTTCAAACTGCTCGAATTTCCCCATATCTTGCCAACATTTTCGTCCTAGCCTCGGGAACTTGGTTATCGTCTGCAGTGATGTTCTTTAACGGGGTCACTCATTCCAATTAAAACGCGGGGTATATCGAGTTGTGTGAACCAATAATGTTCAACGCGGTGTTAACTGACTTTCACGATGTTAACAGTGGATATATGTTTTTTGGCTGGTATCCACATAATCATGCATAGATTAGAAATTATAAATCGGCGATGTTCATTTGTGACCCCACCCGTGTTGAAACGGAACGCAGGTGACATTTTCGAGCAGGCAAATGGGTAAATAAGCCAGTCAGGCACCGAATGGTGCTCGGGACGCAATCTCAGCTCGTGTCCGGTAATGCTATATGGCTAATGGCAAATGAAATCATGTACTTTGCTGCTGCGTTTTGACAGTTTATCGAGCTTGAGCATTGACGTACAGGAGCAACTGCTATTGTAAAACATTTTGACGAAAATATCAGTAGAATATTGTAACCCTGAGAAGAATTCTGAGGGATAATGTTATTTGTTTGCCACATCATGATACCATCATATTGAATTCACAATCTGTTAATGGAAGATTATGATGATTTCACAGTGGGATAACACAGCAAAAATAAAGAGCCAAACTAAATCGCAAAAAAATAATATTACAAGGACGCATGTTCTCCGCAGTTTACCCAATAGTAAAATTCTATGTCTGAGGATAATTGAAACACCTAAGTCGACGCTTCTTCAACCGAGTTTGTAGAATACCAGAAGAAAAAACGAACGACTGGCCGCCATTTTAGAAAATTCGACCGAAATAATAAATTTAATTATCTCAAGGATCAATCATATGTTTATTGCCTTTTTACTCATCATGAGACAACATGACTTATCTTTGATGTGTTTACTGCGAAGGTAGACGGTTGGACGTACTTGTAGAACCGACTGGACGAGAAAGAACTGTCCATTGGTCGGGTTTATACCATCGCCTTCATCTTCCTGGGTCACTTCATCTTCACCAATGTCTTCATCGGCGTCATCATCATGAACATCAGCAAAGCCACGGAAAATTACAAGGTAGAGTCATCCGCTTCGTTACACTCTGACCCTCTGGGTGTGTATAACTCCGCTATCCTCTCGTTTCATTGGATGGATTGGGCCCGAAAACGCAGATATAGCGTCTTGATATGGAAGTGTTGAAGTTATAGAGAGACAGACTGTGTAATAGCGATTAAATGCTGGATCAATATTTGATCACAAAGCCTGATATCAGTGGATAGCTGATGTGGGATATGTGTATCCCTCTGACAGACTAAAGTATTAATTACTGTACTTATGTAATTCCGATGGTGGGATTCCAATTGTCTGTGCAATACATTTGCTGCCTAGAGATGTTTGTTACGTTTGTTACGTTATGATATCTCTGGCGGGAGCAATACAATGAGCGGCTTGCAGCTCTCAAACATAAGAAGGAGTTTATGATGATGAGGCAGCATAATGAGGTGCGGCAGATGATGGACCGCCAGAAGAAGGGACATTACTCAACTTCCAGGAGATGGTAAAGGTACGCTCCTCTGAAACTCCAAAACACCACATACACCCCTCACCCTCACCAAACACCCTCACCCTACCCAACTATCTGACCCTGCCTTTAACCCGCCACCTTCCCCACCCTTTTACCTAGCCTATCCCAACCTTCTCACTTCATCCCTCAACCCACTAGCCCCTTCCCATCACCCTCACCCTCACGCAATACCCTTCACCTCACCCCAACCCTGGCTCTGCTCATATCTTTATGCATGAGACTGATATGATAGCTTAATTGAAAACAAATCGTTAGCTGATGAAATAAACAGTGGAAATTGCCTTATTAGGTACAACGAAACCCGTCCGGGAAGCAGTCTTCAATTACTAGTTTTGCAGGCGTTTCAAAAGAGTTAACATCACGATGATTCAGTCATGGTGTCTGATCTATGTACTAACATCATCTGGCTGGAAACCTTCCTCCGTACGCTCGACTTAATGGACAACTCCGTGCACAAGTCAGTATATCACCACATACAAGCCCCATGCATTTTGTTTGCAGTGTGTCTCGAGTCACCATTGATCAAACCGTTAAACTAAACTGGCTTGTTTCACACGTAATAGCAGTTTTGTTTAACTGTCTGTCCCTAACAAATTCTAGAAGCATCTCTGGTTTACTTCAATAACTATTCATAGTCTGTTGTGATGATGCTTGGCAGGTTGCAACAGCTTCACTTTGAAATGGCGAACCTCCTGGCTCAGGAAATGGATGGGAAACTCAAGAAGAAGTATGGAGCATAGCAGTGTGTACCCTACTGGTTCACAAATTAACACTGTCTGATTATGCATATCGGGCTAATAATGTGAGTAATGTATAAACAATCACCAATGACACGTGATATTGTGCATATCATGAGTATTATCAAGGGTTCTGTTCACTGTATACCACAAACTTTCTGT
The DNA here is from genome assembly GCA_034190875.2 of Urechis unicinctus. Taxonomy (NCBI): domain Eukaryota; kingdom Metazoa; phylum Annelida; class Polychaeta; order Xenopneusta; family Urechidae; genus Urechis; species Urechis unicinctus. The sequence continues at coordinate 56,701,289 of CM067347.1, read as the reverse complement.
GCTGCTGTTCATCAATGCTTCTCTCCCTCAGTTCCTTCAATGCTTCTCTCCCTCATTTCCTTCAATGATTCTCTCCCTCAGTTCGTTCAGTGCTTCTCTCCCTCAGTTCTTTCAATGATTCTCTCCCTCAGTTCGTTCAATGCTTCTCTCCCTCAGTTCGTCACGCACCGTTTTAGAGAGGTATAATTCTTTATTGCAATTTTAGCAGTTTCCGATTGTATTATATCTCCCAGAAAGCAACATCAAATTTATGCACGATCCATAGTCTATTCATTTAGAGGGTCCACTGTGGCCTTTCTTTTCAGAAAATGTCTCAGTTTCTCTCGTCATATGACTACATTTTATGGAGAGCTATCAGAATATGGTTTCTGTTTTGTGGGAAAGCGTTATGATGCTATCTAATGATTAATGTTATTCAACAATTAAAGTAGCCGTAGAAATTTGACTATCCTTCAGAAAAAAGGGCGTATTTAAAGGATATACATGTGCTCAGTTGATGATGTTATTATTTTTATTATGAAATGTTTGCTTGAGAAATTGAGGCGATTTATTTAGGCCTGTCCATATTTGAGCCATGCTCATCTCAGCTTCGCAATATGTCTTCATTCCCATGGATTATACGATACTTTTAGGAGTAAATATTTACAATGATAAAATAAGCCCTTTGTTTTGGATGTGGGCTAATCATAGTCTGACCAAATGAAACAAGTTTTTGTATTGCCAAATTAGCCTCTTTCTTTTCCATATCTAACAGATAAATAATCAAATGGGTACAGTCTCTTTAAAATATCAAAATTGTAACCTCATCAATTTAGCTGAGGCCCATGCATACGAATCAGAACTATTTCACATTACGAAATGCCAGTCAAAAATTTATATCTTATTCAATGAGATGTCCGGTCATTTTGTCCAATGGTGCAATATTGTTTCAACAGATAGTGATCCACACAACCACCTGAAAATCCCTCACAATCGAAGCAGTGTTGGTGATCTATCCCTAAACGTTTCATTTAATCCCTTAATTTAAACTTCCAAGAACAGACAAATCAACAGATGAACAAGAAGATAGATGGACAGAGATGGAAACACTTATCGCTGTGGTAATAAAATGAAATGCATAGATACCATCACAATACATTTTGAGAAAAATAATCATATGAGAGCTCTCGTGTCCGATCTGTAATGAACTCACTATGGATGAATGGCTTTAGAATCAATAGACATTTCAGACACATAAAGCTCGCATAGTAAATCATGTATATGCGCCATTGCTCTTGGTGGGTCAGTAACACGGCATGCCGCGTCCCTGAGGATATTTATCCATTCTGTAGATAAGGTGAGCGTTTGTCATCTATGGCTATCGAACATTAATGTATATCCAAGGATGTTCACATACGCTTCGAGTAAATGCAATATTCCCGGTGGCTAAAGATGATGCGACCAACTTGATGTATTGGGAGTAGAACGCCTTCGTTTCTGTCCAAACAGACCATGTTAAACAGTATAAACGTGATTCATATAGAAAAGCAAATTAGAAATTATTTGTGGCCTTATCATGATTCGTTATCAATAATGGCTTACCCTTTTCGAGAACGATTCGCTGAACCACAAACGTATGGGTACAAGCAGAGTTGTTCAAGCAATGTTTGCATCGATTGCGGCTTGCACGTTAATTTGTGTTAATTTTCGTCTCGTATTCTGTTGAGCTTATAATTTGACGTTTCATGTTTACTTCATTGCAAATTACGTCTCAAATTTCGCCTTTTATGAGCTTACTTAAATATTTTGCTTGGGCCTGATAAGCTGCAATAATACATCGATACTTAGAAGTAGAAAAAGCTTTGTCTGAAGCTACGCTTTCCAAAACATCATTTCGACGAGAATACTGAAGGTTACGAAGCAAGAAAGTTTATTACGAGCAATACGAGACAAACAGTAAAATACACAGGGTTACAAATGAGCAGTGATATAGCAATTGTGATGACACAAATATTACTGCACTTGATATGCCTTTCAAAATCTTATTCTAGCACGAAAGCCCAACCAATAAAGCAGAGATAGTTTCATCATTTGCTTTTATATATAAAGCATGCCGTCTGTTGTCTGATGGATATGTCCACACATAATAGTTTAATGTCAACAAATCTTGCAAACGTTAATGCTAGCATTGGCAGGTGCGATGCGTCATGGTGTAATTTTCACGCTACACACAGTGCGAGGCCCGTGTGACGTCAGACACGCTGATCTCTGGGCTTATTGGGGCATTTGTTCCTCTTCACCTTATTCCTGAAACCATCAACAAATATTGCCTTAAATAATACACGTGACGGAGGATAGATAACACCATCTGACGACATGGCTGACGAGACGTGGACTCACCGCATCAAGCAGACACAGGCCTGCATCAACACAGCCGCTATACACCCGGATATACCTATCACAAGCGGGATGATATCGTTCTCTGAAACACAGGCCACCGTCAAACTATCGTAAGTCCATGATGCTTTGTGAATAATTTGCTTTACCCGAAACAATTGTAGCAAGGAAAATAAAAGCTATCAAGTGGTGGCAGGTGTTGTGAAAGGAGATCGTACCCAGAATGCCCGGCGGTAATGTAGTCGGCGGGTATGTAACGGCTGCAAGAATAACAAACAGGTAAATCTATCGTCTTAACATAGCAGCTTTGATTGCAGATGTCACAGTTACCAATATCTACCATATATCTGTCTCACAATAGTTACTTCCAGGAAGGTAGGATTTTCTATAATAAGAACTGTAAACGGTCCAAAATAATATGATTTTGACACAAATGTCTTTAACCTTGAATCCATAAATTAATATATTTTTTCCCATTCAATTGGCCCGGTGATATCACTTCCATGTTGTTCATAGATGCTTGATAGTAATAATCACTTTCACAGCAGTCATGCTCTTTACACTGAGGACCCTCCCGCTAAGGTGAGTCACCATGATGTACCCCATATAAAAATTAATGTGCGGCAAAGTAGGAATTGACTCTTTTGATTAATTTCTTTTGGAAAAATAGATGCATGATGAGGTCTGCGAAAACCCAAGCAGCCTCTACCGCACTGATAATCAAGATATGTAGTTAGCTATTCACAAAGCTTATGGACTTTTATTGATAATAAATATGCTAATAGAACAAATGAAAAAGACATTGTTTATAGATATAAGTCAAAAGGTTATAAAGGCAGACTTTGATATTGAAATCAAATTTGCTTATTTTTCCCTTCTTAATTTCACAATATATAAACTTTAGAGAATCATTCCAGCGCTATGATATTTTACAGCACGTCTGTGGATAGAATGCTCGGTAGTTAACTGTCAAACATCGCTCAAACTCCCCCCCCCCCATTTGTATACTACGTGCCATATTTGGGTTATAATTCATGTCCCGTCAAATATAAGGATTGGAATAGATTTTTGGGAGCGTTTATTATCTATATTACAGGGGCCAGGTAATGGCAGGGAGGGGTAATATTCTTAATTAGCCCTAGAGAAGGGATATTTTGTTTTTAGTTGCTATAAGGTGGAAGGGCACACATTTTTCATACAACGCTAAAACAATACTACGGTTTTACTGCATATTAAGCAATGATGTAACATCATTATTGTGGAGATTTGTAACGATCAAACTGCGCTCAAGCCCCGTGTTTAAAAACACGGGTTTGTTTGGGGGGTGAGGCGGTGGCGTGGAACCTTTGTTTGAGATCCTGTTGTGCTTAATCAACACGTCATGATTCACATCATAGCGCAAATGAATATCTGATGCCATCGATCCTTGATGCAGATAGACTGACTGGTGTAATTGCAACATGCAAAAGTAAATGTTTGGGCGTGTACTGTTTCAAATCCAAAAAGAGATACATCTGGATATATTTGCCTAGGTATACAAGTTTTGTATGAAACTACACCCATGTGTATGTGCGTCTCGACATTCAGCATGTACCACCCCCCAAATCATCGCCACACATCCCATTGACCCGAATGAATTTAAGCTGACATGAAGTGATCAAACGCCTTAAGACCCCGCGTCGGTAGCTAATCTGATATATTTCTGGCTTTTTCCATGGTATACAGTGGCATAACGACAACAATTGACCTCTTACAATGCATTCCATGCCAGTACACGCGATTTTAGCAAGTGAACGCATAGCGCTGGAGTCCGTGGTCACCTTGACAAGCTGGACCCAATTCGCATTACAGAGTTTGAGGTTGACTTCCTCGCCCACATTCGAGGCTCTCACCAGGCTCTTCTCGACACCATCCGTACAGAGGGTCAGATTAGCCCTGACTCTGACGCCAAGCTCAAGGAGATCGTCAGTACTTTCCTCCAGGGCTTCATATAACCAGCCATGCCAGAAAAAAAGCCACCAGTTCTAAAATATTGTCATCATGTTCAAACTTAGTATGGCAGTGTTTGTAGACGTGTTTCTGATGAAGAAGATTATTTGGGGAATTTTTTGTTAGATGGACGGTATACAGCAGTCCTGTTTTGCCCGGTACCTTAAGATGGGAGCAGCATCGAATGAGAGGTATTATGAAGAAAAAAAAAAAATTGTCTCATCAGAAACACTCGGTTTCTGATCAATTTATCTTGGTCCTCGCTTCCCATATTATACCAATTTTAACCTGACAAACTCAGACTTGTGACAAACTTTAAACACCCCTTACAGTGTGACGTCAGCAGTGATGCGTGTATTGGTCTAAAGAGACCATCTGATGTATTCTTCACTATCAAATCATCACCGTCTGATGTCCAAACACAAACTATTTACGCACTTCTAACAAAGAGGGTCGGTTCTTGATCACCACCTAACTCAGCGACCATATCTATGTCACAAATATAGGTTCATTTGACTTGGATGATCCGCTTGACAACCGAAACAACGTTCCGTCAACAAGGCTATCAGCAGATCCACTTGTGATTCCATGTATACCAGTTACAATAGGTCTTCAAGCATCATCAAATTATTATTGGGACAGACACCAACCACCAGGCAAACGCTTTACCCCTATATAATCCAGCACGCCTATGAATGGACAACTTCCCTATTCACTACCCATCAAATATGATCTCACGAGAGCCGACGCTGAATGTAAAATGCCGCCCACTTCATTGCCAGCATTGTATTATTTTCCAAGATCATATCTCAGGTAAGGCTATCTGTTCTTACTCGTTGACAACTTAAGCTCGGATCGTGGACTCGCTTCTGATTATTTGCACGCTTTGGTCCCCCGTTAAATAGCTGACCCGTCGGAACACGACCATCTGTTGACGCGTGGTTCACATTCACCCTTACATCCTCCATCGACCATGCTATCATCAATCGCCCCCCCCCCCTCCCCCCACCCCGGGCCAATCTGCTATGGGCTCACGTCACTCATATATCACCTGCCGACAGGGTCTTAAACACGAATTGAAAACTGCCCGTCCATACCCAGTGGGCACAACACGTGGAATCCACGTGGAAATCATGTGGATTTTTGGTGAATTGGTGGATCCACGTGTTTTCACGTGATATCCACGTGGATTCCACGAGTATTAATCACGTGGAATTGACGTGTCAAAAACACGTGGAAAAGACGTGTATTTTAGGACCCATTTGTAAATTATTATTTAAATATTCTTTTTTTTCAGTTTATACCAGAAATATGGCCATGTGTTAACCTGACAGCCCCAGCTAGGCTTGTGCTAGATGCTAGATATGCCAAGATATAGTGGGTTTCACAACTTTTGGTGCTATCGATCTATGAGCTCTGGGGATGATGACGGTTTTTGGCTTTCATCTGCTTAGTTACTATCGTGACAGGGGTCTCCTGGAATAATGAGTCGAAATTCAGGTGAGATACTCTCCAAACGTAGGCGAGGTTCGAACCCGTGACCTGCTGGTCCGTGGTGGAGACCCCACCGGGGGTTAACCGCTAACCGCTGATTGGCGCGATTTGCTGCAGTTTTGGAAAGTTGAGAATTCATTTGCTATATTTTTGACAGTTTCTAAGTTTACAAGTGAGTCATATTCAAATGTTATTCTTTCAATGAAAATAAGTTTACTCAAGTAGCTGTACAAAAACTGCTTGCCGTATATAATGTCTTCATGGTTTATGATTTTATGCTCATTGGTGCATGAAACCTGTATTATCGCTCTCAGCAAAGTGCCAGCCGTTGCAGCTAGTTAGTTGCAGGGGAAAGGCTGTAGGCACGCCTCGTGGTTTTTTGGAGGCTTGCTCCTTAATACACCACAACCATCTTATACACACGCCATGGTTCATCTGTTGACTGTTCCTCCATCTCACAGTCATCGTTCATCTGTCAGTCTATCTCACAGTCATCGTTCATCTGTCAGTCCATCTCACAGTCATCGTTCATCTGTCAGTCTAGCTGTAACGGTAACATGAATTTATACCAGACGTCTTGTACTTTTGTAGGGCTACTGTCAGTCCATCTCACAGTAATCGTTCATCAGTCAGTCCATCTCACAGTCATCGTTCATCTGTCAATCCGTTCCACACGGTCGTCATCGCTCATTTGTCACTCAGTCCCACAGTCATGGCTCATCTGTCACTCATTCTAGCAGTCGTCGGTTGAGCAATGATGGTTTTCCTTTAACATAAGTGCACATTTGTGAATATTTTCTTTTTAAATATTTTCTCTGTTTTAATGCTGCTATTGAGAAAGGTATTATTTGTGAGTTTGTAGTCAGCAGCATAGTAATTGAACACTGCATAATTTGTTTGTGCACAGGTTTTCAGGAGCGCTGCCTCTCCTGCCTCTGCAAATCAGGGATATACTGAACAGGCAGGAGAGGAGAGAGCTGGCCGATAGTGGCAAAATGCTTCCTGAAGCTGTGCAGATGAACAGCACTGAGGAACTTCAACATTTAAATGAGCAACCAGAGAAAGAATTTGTGGGTATGTAAAATTGCAGTTTTTTCAAGGAGGAGTGGGCATTAGATCTAATAAACAGCAATGAAATATTTTCCAAATGTCACATTTTTGTGTCAGTTTCAGAAGTGTATGAAAATCATTGTGCATTGTCCGGGATACGATGAACGATTTGACAAGCAGGTGAGATTCTCTATGTATATGATGTAAATCCATGATCCAAACAACTTGCACTTATGCATTTTGTCTGAATTGGCAATGTTTAAGAAATTTTCATGCACCAATTGTATTCATTCAGACATATTGCTTGCAGATTAATCACTAATTCCCTGCAGTGCAAGCTTAACATGAACGGGTCAGGTGACAAAGCCAGCTTTGAGAAAATGGAACTCTGCAAATTAATTGTCGGTAGGTTCACCATTGGCTAATTACTTGGAAGTCCAGGATAGTTTTTGATTTTAATGATACACAATAAATAATGAAAGTCAGTTGTACGGTGTATGAAATTAGATAGCTTATATTGTCCTCTTTGTACTGTGCAGAAAGTGTAGTGAAGAGTCATGGGTTCACCGAGGCTGCTGTTAATGTCTTTTCTAGCCAACCTACTAAGGAATGCACCCAAGAGAAGTTTAAATATTGCCTATTGGTAATGATTGTTGATTTACTCACACATTTATATTTTTCATAGATTTGACTAGATCGTTTACTTAAAGAGCCACTTACATGCAAAATTCAAATTTGTGTTGTCATCTAATTATGAAGATGATTTTGTGACATTTTGACAACAGTATGACTGAGATGTCATAACTGGTTGCCGAGATATTACCGATCAAACTCGCAGACTTTCCTGTATGAAGTCATCAAACTCATTCACTCACTTTCGTTTAGTGGTTTACTGATGAAAGCCATTTACCCAGACGAATTTGACTGATTTGTGTCAATTAGGTGACGTCACCCAGAAAGTCACTTAAAAATTATCATCAAAATGCGATAACAAAAATTTGGTTTTGCATTTCAGTGGCCTTTTAAGTACATTTTATAATTTGCATTTTATTAGGGTGAAAGTAAATCATGTTATATCTGTGTATATTCATGATGCTCATGCATGTAGTGACCGGTTTAATGTGTTTCATGTTTCATAATTTGTTGCCTTTGTATGTTGACATTTGCTCGTAATGTTTAAAACATGTTTAATATTGTTATTTGTGATCATGTAGCACTTATAGTTGGATATTTCTGAGAAATAAATGTACTTGGTTCAATGATCTTGTGAAATATATTAAAAAACAAAAAATTTACTAAAGAGGAAGTAAAAACCACCTGAATACGGATATTTTTTGTATCGTTGAATTTAGGTGGAAGAGCACACGTGTTTTCCACGTGTCCATATCCACGTGAATTCAACTTGCCTTTTACGCGTATTATCTACGTGAATTACACCAGTTTCTCCACGTATTTTCCACGTGGATTCCACGTGTTGTGCCCACTGGGTAGTGTGTGCGTGCGTAATGTGTCATATTAGAATTTTATTCCAATTCAATGATACATCAAACAGAACAGTATTTGTTTTGATCGTTGATGTGCGTTCCAGACTCCAGGGGTCCCGCTACGCTTCTCGTACCGGCTCGAGTATCGAATATCATTAACATGTAAACAGGGACAGCAGCCAAGGGCTAGGGGACCTTGACTAGACAGCCAGCCGATCTCCATGGCAGACATGTTTGACGCGTTGCTAACATAACATGCGAATCCTAGCCTGCGCAGAAGCCGATGCGCAGGAGATCGAGCAGCCAGCGTGCTGCGTCGCTATTTGTCTTTAACTGAACTGTTTTATTGGCTAGGCTAAATCCTTGTATCCTGGGAGGCGCGGAATGGTGGGCGGGTAGACGGTCTTTAGGGGGAAACTCCAGCCCGTCCAAATCGACGATTCACCGGTCCAATGGACGGGTCTCTGACTAAGACCCTGCCTTCCGGTCATCACAAACCCAGACCGTCGCGCATGGTCAGGATAAATTACATCCGTGGACGTTGCCACATCGTGCTGCGTATCCCAATCATAGATAACATGACATGCCCCGTATACTGCTCACCTTCTTTTGCAAAACTTTACCAATGAGTTATGCGACGCCTACATTCATACATACATACATACATACATACATACATACATACATACATACATACATACATACATACATACATACATACATACATACATACATACATACATACATACATACATACATACATACATACATACATACATACATACATACATACATACATACATACATACATACATACATACATACATACATACATACATACATACATACATACATACATACATACATACATACATACATACATACATACATACATACATACATACATACATACATACATACATACATACACATACATACATACATACATACATACATACATACATACATACATACATACATACATACATACATACATACATACATACATACATACATGCACACATTCTGATATACATATCACAATGTATGTAACATTATTGAGCTGAGTGAAAAGATTTGGTCCATTGTTATTTCAGTCAAGCCATTCAAGGTCCATCCTACTTTTAATTACCTGATCGTAACCTATAATGAAGATCTGTCGGTTAAATGTGAATACCATGGGAGACCTGCAGTCAGTGTCTCATGGGCGGACTTTAACGAGGACGTATATGCTTTATCAACGTCCAATGTGAGTGTTTCATAGTTATGATTTAATACTTACGGGTTGAAATTTGAATATTATGTAAGTGGCATTTTGTATGTCAGAGTGCCAATGTCTCATACGTCTCATAATGGCTATTCCTGAGATATCTTTACTTTTAATTCATTATAGTTAAACGCAAAATTTTTGGTCATCTCTGTTCATAATTCCGTGTTGTTTCTACTCAGATCCACCATTACGATTCATGCCCCGGTCAGGTCACGTGGATGCAATAGCTAACAGTGAACCAGCGCAGTATACTATTGGCTGTTTTGTGGACGATATAGACAAAGGGAATACTGATGTCTATACCTACACGTGGCACAGACAACATGGGGATGTTTCTGACTATGACCCTGAGTCTGGAAACTTGACCCTCACTCTGGACAGGCCCAACATCGACTTGGATGACATCTACACGTGTGAGCCGAGAAATGAAATCGGAAACGGATCAGCGGCATTGATCACATTCACAGTTCAGTGTGATTAGAGCTTTCTTTATTTGAAAAAAAATTAATAAAAGCATGCAGGAAAAAGCAATCAGACACATGTCTGCGGTAAGATTGCACGGTGTTTACAACGGGGTGTTTACTTTCTGGGCAGTGACACTCTCATTGCCCACAGAGTAACATCACATTGTAGTCCAATACCTGAAAAGGGCTGTGGAGGATCTTCTGACGACGGCGTACATCCGGTTACCACACCAGAGTCGCTTTATCTCACGATACCCTTTAATGGTTTAACACTACCATTTCTGATATAAGCGACTTCCGTGGCTCCAAGCAGTTTGAAATTCAACGCTTAATGCACCTCTGTCATGGCCTCCATGCGATCATCAAACCTATTATAAACTGCCACGTCATGTTCATTTAATGATATCTAGTGTGATCAGGTAATGTTGTCTTATCTCTGATATTGCCAATACAGTGGTGCCTGAGTATGAGGGTCAGAATGACGGTCAGCTGCTCGTCCTTAGCACGGACAGTCTCGACGTACCCTGTCAATACATCGCCCGCCCACAGCCTGGTGTAACGTGGTCAGATCAAAGATCTTGTTGGTCAGATTTCCATAAAGATGTGTACATCTTATCCATATAGTTATTAACTGGATGTTGTTGTTCAGCGCATGTTTAGATGCTTTCACATATCTAATTCTCCGGAGCTTTTTTAGACATCGCTGAATCTCCATCCCTGAGGTTTGAAGAGTCTGTTGTGTACGCGGGAACGATGGCCGAGCTGACGTGTGTGTGTGTTAACACCTGGACCTGACGGCAGTGACGGTGAACCCACCCGTCACGGAGTACACCTGGTTGTTTGTAGGCAGGACGCTATCTGTGGATACGGGAGGCAACCAGGTTACTATGAATATAAGTAGCATTCATCAGGAAGGTAATTACACCTGTTATGGCATCAATTATCCACTGGGTGTTAGGAACAACGGAAGTGAATCGGATCCAACAAGTCTCACAATCAACGGTAGACAATGTGATTTCCATTGAGAATTAATTAGTACACAATATTTTTCAAGTGCGTGATTCCTTTGCCAATTGCATTCAACTCCTGAAGTAAGTTTAAGAGATTGCATTTCAGTGTCACCTTATATAGTTGCACCAAAAGAAAACGACACGCTCGTGGTTCTCTTCGACGACCCGGACACCGCCATACACTGCCTGGGTGCTGGTAAGCCTGAAATAGACTTCACGTGGTATATAAACGAAATGAAAGTCAGCGACGTAGACTTTTTAATACAAAACGAACTCGTCAAATGAAACTATTCCAATGACCTCCGTGATGGTTGGAAGTCCCAACTTGGTCGGAATGTGGCGGGTGTTCACTTCACATGTGACAACATAACAAAGTATGACGGACTGTACCAGTTTGAGGCCTACCACCCGGGCAGGGTATCCACCAGGTCTCCTGCCATACAGTTAATCACACAATGTAAGTCTACCGTGTGTAAGCTTAACTCGACATGTCCCATATACTACACTTATGCAGATATGGCATCATGCGATTACTGCCATTGTGATTGACAAGAATTTGAAACAAAAGTGTGAGATATTGGTATTGTGATAGTCATATTTTAGTTATTACTGCACACACGTTGAATACCGCTTGTGTACTAACTTGTCTACCAGACCCTGCTCACTGGGCAGGCCCTACACACTACACCTCTCCCGGGGATAACTTCACTCTCCTCTGTGAAGTGTGTATGGAACCTCGGGGGAACATCACCTGGTATTTGAACGGGGAGCCAGTGAGAGACAACGTCAGCATCACTGATGACGGACGCAGCCTGACACTGACAGAGTTGGAGGACTTCTGAAACTACACGTGTCAAGTGACCAACATTATACTGAATGAGAACTATACAGAGAGCTTTGACATCTCGTTGGTGGAGCTTGAGGCTCCTCACACGCCGCTTGCGTTCCAAGTGAACGATTCCACGTCCAGAAGTCTCAATGTGTCCTGGCTGCCCGGCTCCACAGGCGGCTATGACAGTCAGATATTTACACTGTGCTATGTATATATAGAACATGACGTACACCCGCCGTGTCACGTGGGAATAAAAGACCCAGGTGATGGTAACCTTATCAGGGAGATTCTACGTGACATTGAGGTAAACACAACATATCAACTACAGCTTTACGCCGAGAATGCTCACCATGGCAACAACAGGAGCTCCTTGACTGAGCTGAATCATTCCACCAAAGGTTGGGTTATTACTGGGATATATAGTTTTATGTATGTTTCTTAAACGGGCAATGTTCTAAATAATTAGCGTCCATTAATCATGATCTAACCGACATGGCTATCTTTATTTTACCTGATGTTAAATCATTGTTGGACGATAGTCTTATCTGCCAGAGATCGTCTCTTAATGATGCCAACTGCACCAGCCGTTTTCCTTCTGTTCCTCAGTCCCCCCTGTTATCAAGGTTGTAGATCTCATCTCTTCGGCAACGCGTGTGACAGTGCCCTGGGTTGTTGAGGCCGGAGAGCCCAGTCATCTCACTCTGGTTCACTGCCCAGCAGAGGATTGTGACGTCACAACACAGTGGTCACGGAGGGAAAATACGTTTTTCTGGCGATGTTTTAAAGAAAATAATTCAGTTTGAGCATTGACATAAGGGGTCTACTGCATTCATACCATATTTGAGAATAATTCTAAAGGAATATTTTATGTCTTGTAACCACAGACATATCATTCTCGTGGGTTATTAGTTCATAGAATTTACTCCCAGTTTGTGCATTTTCTTTGATGACAATGGAGTCTGATTGACCTTTCGCCATGCTCCGCCCACCTTAGTTACTGTTGCTACAGCGGAAAATGTCGACTTGCATGTATTTAGATAGGAGTTTTGTGAAAGTTTGAGAGGCAGTCGTGAATTAAATAAGTGGTGTCGTACAATAAAAACCAAGCAGATATTTATAACAGTCTATGCTTTAGTGGTGAAAGATAATTAAAGACCATATTAAACCGTAGCATAATGCGATTTCGGCGATTTTTTCGAGGCCGTGTAGGAACTTCAAGAAGCTTGTCCCACGCCGCACACGCTGGCACGGCTTCGCAACCAGTCAGAATCGAAATACTAAGGTGTGTTTGTCACAGTAAATATCTGGCATGAGCTCCTCAACTTACCAAGTAAATAATAAAAAAAGATCTATTCAAACAAACTTTCTTTTCTAATACACATCTAAGTAGCATCATGTACAAACAAGCACGCGCTGCAACGAAAGAAGACGCAGCATCCTTCGGCGGGGGCCACCAGGGGCGAGGAGTCGGTTATGTGATTTACCTCGCCGCGTCATTGATACATGAATCTCATTACTGTGGTGAATAGAGTTATCGGATTAAAATAGCAAACTATGTCGATTCCCGTGAGTTTGTCGGCATTGTTGTCGTTTTTGGCAATATCGTTGAACAATGAGGCTCTTTTATTTTGATATTTGGGGCATGTGTTCATGAAATGCGTTTCGTCTTCTGTAGCTTGCATTGCGCAACACTGACATATTCTATCATTCGGATTGGAGATGGTTCCCCTCATTGATTTCATTGGGAGCTCATGCGTTGTTGTGATACTGCAGTTCTGTGGTTGATATTGTCTATATTTAGTAAGTATTCCTCGAGTCCAAAGTGTTGTTTGAAAAGTTTGTAGGTTGTCAGTTTATTTCCCCCTTGTCTCTTCCAGATAGGCTGTTAGTGTTATTGAGTTTGTTGCGCCACAATTTTTCATAGAGGGTTTTCATAGCACCTTCAGCTCTTTTCGCAAATATCTTTATTTTGTTCCCAGGCACGTTAATGTTGTTGTATTGTAGAAGTATGTGCTCCAATATTGATGTTAATTTTCCAAACCATGACCTTTTTCGTTTTAAGATGTTCATTTTGACTTTCTTTTAGTGCTTCCTTGGCTAGGCTGCCTCCAGATTTTAATTTGACAGAAAGAATGAACTTTATTGAATTAGTTACGACATGAAGACTAAGTGGGTGTCTGCCCAGTTCACCCCTGATTCCTATAATCGAGGTGTCTCTTTACGTGTAGTATTCTCCTGTAGAATTTTAATTCTAACTGAGAACGTTTATTATTATCCAGATTTTGTTCAAATGCATTTGGGGATCGTGACTGGGTCAGTCCAATATCATCTACTCCCCACACTTCAGAACCACACAGTAGTATGGGTTCAATTGTATGATCGAAGATATGCATCATGGTGCATATATTATAGTTATGACCCAGGAGTTTGTTTAGTTTGTATAGGGCCTTAAGGCTTTTATGGTAAAGGGTATCAACAGAGTCCTTCAGTTTACCATTAGTGGTTAAGTTTATTCCAAGATAAGGGTAATTATCCACACACTCAAGTTGGTGACCTCCATAAACAAAATTTTCCCTGAGATGTGTTCCTTTTTGTAGAAAGATTAGTACCAGATTTCAAAACCATGTCCGAAATATTAGGAACCCTGGCCCACATCTATGTGACTGATGTACACACATATCTACAAGAACCTAAGTCGTTTGCTTAGTTTGCTGTGTTAGGATCAGTGTGGGAGGCGGCATCGTTTTATCCACTCTCGACAACTAGCATCGTTTCATTTCGGGCGTGGGAATGGAATAAATCCTATTGGCTTGCCGTCAGATGATTGAAGCCGCTCAGGATACCGACTATCACTGTTGCATGTGCCCCATGCACACCGCTTAACCGTTGTTAAGCTATATTATAACGATACGCTACAAATGATGGTATTATGAGCGAGAGCTTTCCACAGCTAACAGCGTTCGCTTGTCTCCAAGATGGCGGCGGGTTGGTTGCTAAGGTGTGTTCTGAGCGCTGATTGGTGGATCAGTTGGCGAGAGGGAAAGGTTAATTGTTCGACTGATCTCGCTGTTTCAGCGTAAAGCGTAGCTGTCATAACGTTTTTAGTAATAGCGTAAGTTCAATACGCTATGCCTCTACATTTGTTTCGCAATGAATGTTATTTAATGGATGGGTTGCTTATATTCGCAATAGACTTAATTTTACCACTCCTTCCTTATGCACTAACTGATGCCGTTCAACAACGTCGTGTCCTTAATTATATCCATAATATAACAGGATAACATGGGGAAAAAGCAAACAAATTTTAGTACGTATATACAAACGCTGAATAAATAAAAACTTTTTGGGCTTCTCAAAACGGTTTTATTAAAATCTTCCTGCTTTACAAACAGTGTTGGTCTTGTCATGAAACACAAACCAAATTCCAAGACAAAGTCAAAGAATACGCCCGGCAGCAAAGCTAACACGGCGCGAAACAAGAATTTGCACTTCCTTGTCTTAGATCCGTGGCTTGCTTGAATTATGTTATCGTGATCATGATTAATTTACTCAATATGCTCACCATTGGAACCGCATTATTAGCCAGCATATTGCGTAAGGTGTTATGTTTAGGATATATGTCATTACCTGTTGGCTCTTCCACTCCCGTTAAGCACTAGATGGTTATTGTACACTACCTACAAGCAGTATATTAAAGCCCAATGTAAGAAAATCGGACAGTGAACCGACATAGTATCTCCATCATCAATGCATTCATAGCTTACACTAGATCACTTAAGATTACTTACTTACCTCCATCGACGTCGTTGAAAATAGTTAATGAACAAAAACACAAACGTATAATCAGAAATTCAGGGTGAAAAAGAAACCCGGAGCTGGAAAAGAAACACGAACGAAAGCCTTTCTTAAATTATGGAAATTAAACACAAAAACTTCGGGTACTTGACATGGGTTGCTCGTTAAAGGGTAAGAAATGCTACATAGAGTTCAATTGCTAAGATGTTATCCTATGCCACCCTCGTGTTTGTGTTAGTTATTAATTGTTGGCTGCCATAGCAACGCACTGTGTGTGCCAGGTGCCTACAGTTAACTGACATCCTGACGTCACAATAAATTGGATTCAGTTGCGCAATCTTAAACACACTTTTGGCGCTTTGCTTTGGACACACCTTCAATCATCTGCTTCCGTATCAGACAAATTTGTTGATCTGCTGATATCATCGTCAGAAAGTCTACGAGTTTACGCATAGGTCTACTATCGATTAAATTCGCAAGCATGGGAGAATTTGACGACGAAGAAGAGGACGTGGTTAAAAAATCGAAACGCCGCGATGATTCTTTTCTGAGGAAAGTGAAAACCCTCACCGAGTCTAACTAGCCATAAGCATCTGGCCTTAGTTTCTAGGCCAGAAGTCCCCCAGTACAGTTTGCTGGAGAGGTATATTTAATTGTAGTCGCAACTTATGGGCGGGTGTCGGCTCTTCAAATCAATGGCAAACTTAGCAAAAATCTTATCTCTACCCTTCCCCGACCATGAAATATTGATAATTACCAGGAATCTAAGATATTCGATGAAAATAGTGAAGCGCAACAACTTTCGCTTTTCACTCCGGCGCCATTATCGTCGATCTCAATGGCGCATGCGCGCGACCGCTTTCCGCCTGATGACGATTGTCAAACGTCATCGATGAGACAGTTCCCGGCAATTCGTGGCGCGTCCGTACATCGTCGTTGGCATTGTCTCAGCTGCCAAATAGTTCATAATCCTAGTTGTCTATGCCCAAAAAATGGACGAGACATGTTTTTGTTGCAAGTTACCCTTTAAGAGGGGTCAGGAAGGTGGGCAAAGGAGGAGCTTGAAGTCGTTAGGACTAGCGGATTCTCCTTCGAAGGTTGACTCGTTTCTGTGTCAGCAATGTGCAACGAATATGCGGGATGGCGTTAGAAGATTGAAGACCCCAAGGAAGAGGGGACCTAAGAGGGTGCTCTCTACTCCTGCCAACAAGTCCCCCAAGCTACGCAAAATTGTTTCGAACTCAAAACTTGAAGGCATTCAAGCATTGGAGGCCAGCCAGTATAGCCGTGGTTTCACTAGACTTTCACAGAACCAAGCTGCCCACAGTGCCCTTCAGGATGTATTGGCAAAGGATGTGAAGAAGCAAGTGCGAGCGTTTTCTCGTAAAAGCAGTAGCTTTGGCCAGAAAGTCACACTGAGCTAGCTCCGTGGAAGGAATTGGAAAGCAATGTTGGACGAGGCAAACAAGCATGTGCCTCTCTTGGTGATGCTGCTGAGGGCTGCCTCACCCTATCCTGGCCAGAAAGGAACTTTTTGTCCTGTTGGGAGGAAGGTGAAAAGGTATATATATGTAATATAAACCGTTACAGTGTTCATCCACTGCATATAATGCACTTATTATCTTTTATAATTTCATGTTGATGATATGTTACAGACAGCAGCCTGAAGCTGCTTGCGAGAGATTGATTGATCAACGGCTGTGCCTGCTTCTTGGTATCATTCTGTACACCAACAATCAGAGAATGGCCTTCTTACAGAGCTGCATGTCCATCATGCTGTGGAAACAGGGTGGCAGCCAGAAGGTGTTATATTCTACAGTTGTTTTCTGTATAATTAAATATTGTTTGCTTTAATCATGTTGTGGATGCAGATATGAGGTTTTGTGTAATATTATAAATAATGTGTGCAGTTGATCAACTGCTTGCATCATATGGGTCTTTGCCAAGGCCCCAAAGGTACCAGAAATGCAGTGGACAGCATTGGAAACCAAACACAAGAGAAGATAGTCCAATGGAATGCTAAAGTATGCATACCCATTACTAATGAAATATACATATATATGGAAATATTTCTGTTGAAACATTTGTTTATACAAAATAGCATTGACTGTGTGAAGATTGTAGGGGAAAACAGTCTCAACAGAGAAGGGCCATCCACTCAGTCAGCATTCAGACATCTGACATTTCATGAGTTATCTGGTGAGGAGGAGGAGGAGGAAGACGATGAAATGCAAGATGAACTTGGTTGCGATATTCTTGGTGCTGTGGATGATGATGATGATGATTATGATGAGCATGATGAGCATGATGAGCATGATGATGAACATGATGATGAGCATGGTGGTAATGTTGTTGATTATGATGAACATGAAGGACAAAATGACAGTGCACTGGTGAAAACCCATCAAGGTTTTGTATTGTGTTGGGACAATGTTCAAATAGACGTTACGGCTCGTCAACAGTCTAGGGCTATGCGGGATTCTTTTTGGATATGGGCCCTAAAATTTGCAGCCAAGAACCGGGTTTCATCCCCCAGCAATGAACTTTCTCACATGATCAGGGCCAAGGACATTCCTCTGCAAAAACGTCTGCCTTCAAGACAGGATTGGGACGACTTGCGATCCCAAATGGTTCATCTGGTGGAAGTGTTTCTCGTGACACATCTACCTTTCCTTGTAATGTGTGACCCATCTCCACCCAAAGCCCATACATTTACAGACAAAATGGGGGAACAGTCTGAAATTGTAAGTATAAATTAAGGAGCTGTGTAAATCATGGCAGTGGGATATGCTTCATAATAAATATTGTGATGTTTTTTTTGTGGACAATTTACATAACTAGGATGAATATTGCTCTGAGGTTTACCAGATATGAAACAAATCTTGAAAAGAATATTCAAAGGCTGTGATCTTACATAATTGTCACACATGATTCCTGCATACATTGTTATCATCAACCTTGCTACACTCTTTCATATATTTTATTTTACAATGAAGATATGTTGTGTGGTACAGGTGAACTTAGGAGTGGTAGAAGAAAATCCGGCTTCTACCAATGGAGTCATCCGGATAATGGAGCATCTCCATGGCTTCATACCCTCCGGTGAAACCTGGACCTTGCCTGTTGTATGCTTCGGGGATGGTCTCTCTGTAGAGAGAATGGGCGATGCAGAGCGGGCCAGAGCTGGAGCTGAGATACCCAACTCCAGACTGGAGAACCTTGTGCAGTGCCCACAGGAATTTCACAAGAGAGCACTCCTTCTCCAGGTATTTCAGTCTATGATAATTGTGGCAGATAAGTATTATGGTTAAATAGTATAAGCAGTTTCTTTGTTTCGAATAACTTCAATTATCAATCTCGTATTTTACCTCCAGGACACCATGAACACCATGTTCAAAGTGAAGAGTGCCAAAGAAAGAGGCACCTTGTATCAGTTGAAACAGGATTTCAACCACAAGGCGGTGAAAACTAAAGTTATTGATAACTTTAACCATGTCATTGATTTTATGCTGGTAATTAAAGACAAGTATATTTTTCCCAATTACTGTTCTATTTTCATATATTTTATGCTTTGGTATTACCCGTTGTGTTGTCAACCACTATATTGTGCCTGTAACAGTTTGCAACGGAGGGTTATGCCATAATGTTGGCATTGAAGGTGCTTGGTATGTCATCATATGATGACATTCCAAAGGACTTTCCTTCTCAGGGTGATGCCTTACAACAATCCAGATGGGTCAAGAAAGCTGCAGCTGAAGTGGTGAGCTTCATCTGGCTCCCCGCACCAGAGGAAGACATTGCGACCGCTTGCAGTCAGCAAGAAGGGCAAGATAGGGACCGGAACACTGGATTTCAAGACATCAATGATCATTCTGAGGAAGATGGATGCAAATGTGGAATAAGTAGGTTTTAAAATAGATAACTGTCAAATTTCAAACTAAATGTACATACGTTGAATCAGTAAGTGGTAATTTATTTTTATCGATTGAATTTCAGACACAGGCAAGCCATTGATACGGTGCTGCAATGAAGGCTGTGGCTTCTTCCATCCAGCATGTCTTCCACAGCCAATCGACATCCAAGATGAGGAAGACTGGTGGTGCTCCAATGCATGCAAGAACACTGGAACCTACATTCACTGCAATTGCCATAAATTTACTGGAGATGAAGAGGCAATGGTTGAATGTGAATTACAATAATTATGTACCAAAAACCACTGGTATCACCCAGCTTGCCTTTCTGAGGATGTTTCTAATTTGCCAGGTAAAACTATGAAGTGTATAATCACTGTGTGTATATGTAAATTTGTATGAAAGAGGCCATGGCATGTGTGTCTATGTTTGATACTATATTGTTTACATTTACACATCTCTTATGTTTACAGAGAAGTGGTACTGTAGCTTGGCCTGTGAGATGGTGGCCACTAGAGGTGATCATCGAGATGGGGTCCTGGAATACTCCAAATCTTTATTGTACCAAGGTCTGGCACACATGTCCCCAAGTTGTTGCATTCGTGAAGGAAATGGACCTGCCATGATGGCTCATTGGCGACTTAACATGCTACAATTCTGGAACCAACATCATCCCAAGTACCTCAGCATGTCTCACCATATGCTTGCAGGTATGTATATGTTTCTATCGCAATGGAAGCATGAGAAACTAAATCATAATGTCTTTCACTTCAACAGAGGCAGTCAACAGGACAAATAAGTAACAATGATTCATCATACATAAAAGAATATTTATTACAAGAACTTATATGGTACTATTGTGTTAATAGGCATTAATGGATATTACCCAGCTAGAATCCAGCATGACATAGTCTGGAACAGGGTCGCCAATATGACTGGAAAGCCTGGCAGAAATGTTGGCCTTGATCTTGTAATGAATTCCTCAACCATGACTACAAAGGTACAATTGGAACTGATTTGTCATGCAATATTGAATAATGACTAACATGAAGAGTTATCCACTCATTATACGTGATATTTATGATAATTATTGTTAACAATAGCTATCCAGAAAAAGTTTTACCAACAACATTACACATATACTGTGAATGTACTTTGAAATTTATTGGTGACAGATATGCTGTAAAGATCAAGAGGGGAATGTACAAAGGCCCAAGTGGAGAGATGTAGTCGGCTCAGTGGCGGCTTTGGTCGTGACCTTGATCAGCTGCTGATTGGACTCCAGGTGTCAACAGAAGACAAGGTTGTAATTAAGGAGGCTGTTAGGGAGTTTGTCAATAAATACCAGGAGGACAAATTGTTTGATTTTTATCCAAGTCGCCAACACCCATCCTTTCCAGCATTGAAGCACACAAATGACATCAAAAACCCTGATAAATTTGGTCAGAAACTTCTGAAATTAAGTGACAAATCGATACATGGAGAAGTTTCAATGAATGAATAACTCTTGTAACATTTAACAATTGCTGTTTACCTATTCTAGTTTTATATGTTTGTAATATTATCAACAGTGTCATGTCCTTCAATCACTCCGGCACAGACATGAATTACGGCATAGCACGCAACAGTTGCAACGAAGGCACTGGCAAATTTCTGAACAATGGTTGGTGCAGCTTTCTGGTTGATTTTGGAACTTCCCCATTTCCGGAATCCAGAGTTGCTGGAGGATGGCTAGTCTCATACATGGTACGGTTTTATCCCGAATCGCACCAACCAATTCCTTAAATGATGATTGCAAATCATAATGTCCTCTCATGGGGGCCTGGTAGAGAATGGCGTTTCGCTTCTCCCATCGCGAGCACAACGTCCAATCTCCTGCCAATATTCGATAGCAGACCTTGGGTAGCCCCAATGGAATACATAGTCCACGTCAGGAATATGAATTCCCATTCCAAATGCTATAGTAGCCACCACACACCGCAGGTTTGTGTCATTGGTGAACTTTCGTATCACCCTGTTCTCACTGTTAGCATCTAAACTAGAATGATACATGTCAACAATCCCCATGTCTGCTATTTTCCCGTCTCCCACCCATGCCTTTGTCCTTAGAGAGACTTCATGAGGTATCCCCATATCTGGGATACAGTATTGATGTATCTGCACATAACATAGACATCAAATATAGATTGCATAGTATCATACTTTACCAAGTGTATTTAATTTATATAAAATCGCTGCATGGAAACTTTTTATTGGTTTTTTGTATTGCACATGTATAATGTTTTTATGAATGTACCTCTAAATGAACAAACATTGAATATGCCATTTGAGGGATTGCACATGTATGGTGTTAAATTCATGTCCTTTACATTGAAGTCAGCATTGTGGATTCGCAATATATGAGGATGGTACCTGCAATAAATGATAGCTTTCTTAGCCTTTACTCCTTTGGCTAACAGCTCACTGATATAGTCAACCAGCCACTTGGGCTGATCCACTACTTCATGCTCATCCTTTTTTCTCCCCTTATACCCCAGGAATATATTTGGCCTGAAATAATGTTTTAAGACTGTAATTGAAACAGAAAGGTGTATATGAAGCATTGTCTGTGTATATATGTTTTCTTATTCAAATAGGCTTACTCGTTAACTAACCTGTTAGGGTTGGATGATATTGTCTGTACTTTTTCTGCATTGATGTGGAGATGTTGAAAGCAGGAGGCTCTTACATCCAATGGAAGTGTGGCTGTCAGAACAGCAGTGGGTACAACCCCACACATACTTCGCGGTACCCCTACTTGTTTGTAACTCTCTCTGAAGTCATCCCCCCTAAACATGTGTAAAATATTGCCATGTTATTCATAAATATATCAAGTCTGTTCATAATGTTATTGTATGTGCATTACACCCACCCTTTATTATGCTATTTAAGAATTTGCAAGTGATATAATCCTGAATTTATTGTCTTCAATGTCTACCAAAATATGTTAGTCACATAAAGCATGTGGCACTTGTGCCTATTAGGTAGACTTTGATGAATGGAAGACACAAAATTTGACATGCTATGTCAATAAAGTGTTGTTATTCCTTATGAAATTGTTGATAATAATTTCTCCAAAAGTGATTTACCATGCTGTGACACAATGTGCTTCATCGAAAGCAAGCAAGCAAAGTCTGTGCCTGAAATTTTTGGATCTGATTAAGTTCCGCCAGGGTAGCAGTGTAAACACTATGCCTTCTTGGGAAGTGAATATCAGCGATACAAGACCTCCCATAAGATCTACAAGCAAATGATCAAATATAAATACATCTATTAACAATTGTGTTTGTAACCATACCATATGCAGTTATTTTTGAAATTGTTATTATTTAATTCATTTACCACTGACATCTTCTGGTGGCATTTCATCCTGTGGCAGTATGGAGACTGCCCGAACACCCATCCCTTTCCACCGGGACTGCTGGTCCTTCATTAACGCTCTCAGCGGGCTTATTATCACAGCTACGTGTGGCATATCCAGGAGACAAACCTACAAGAAAAAAAAATTAATTATGTGGCATATTTAGCATGATGTCATCTAATGAACTTGGAAACATAATACATAAATAATACAACAATTATTAAGGTTATGAACACTTATTTAGTCCTATTATATGCAATATATTTTTAGCTCATCAATTAGCAGAGGGAAGATACCAAAAATAGCACTCTTGCCCGCTCCCGTAGGCAGGATACAAGCAACATCTACCTTCTGCATCAGCCAGTGCATGGCCTCCAATTGTTCAGCTCGCAGTTGCTGAGGAATGGCATATTTATGCCTGACTAATTCATATGTTCGACACAGGAGCTCTTTAGAAGCAAACATTTTACGGACGCCACGCTGACATTCGCACGAATATTGGCGGGAACTGTCTCATCGATGACGTTTGACAGCAGCATGTGTGTTTGTTTACAATCGTCATCAGGCGGAAAGCGGTCGCGCGCATGCGCCATTGAGATCGACGATAATGGCGCCGCAGTGAAAAGCGAAAGTTGTTGCGCTTCACTATTTTCATCGAATATCTTAGATTCCTGGTAATTATCAATATTTCATGGTCGGGGAAGGGTAGATATAAGTTTTTTGCTAAGTTTGCCATTGATTTGGAGAGCCAACACCCGCCCATAAGGTGCGGCTACAATTAAATATACCTCTCCAGCAAACTGTACTGGGGGACTTCTGGCCTAAGTACCTAAGTTCGAGGCCAGATTATTGTGGCTAGAGTCTAACCTCTTCAATGGCGGGATTATCTTCGTCATCGTCGTCAATGCTCTTATTGCCTTTGAGACAGAGGCGTCAATTAAAAAGAAATGGGGCACTGCGTTCTTTAAATCATGCGACTTTACTTTCACGGCCATATACTCGGCAGAATTTATCCTGAAATTCTACGCCGAACCCAACAATTACTGGATTATTCGATTTCCTGGTGCTATTAATATCATTCGCTCAGATAATAATGGATTCGACTCAACTAGAAGGAAACTCGGATATTGGCGCCTTGAGTGTTCTGTGCGCACTTAGAACATTACGCACGTTGCGTACTGTTTCCTTCGTCCGCGGGCTTCAGGTAATTAATGAATAATCATTTCTTGAAACATTTTCTAAACAAATGTCATTGGTTGTTATTAATATCAACCCCCAACCCCACTGAGTACTATAGTATATACTGAAGATATCAATAGCACTACTGTAGACAAACTATTGGATGATAGCTGACAGCGTCAGTGTATATTATGTGTATCAGGTTCTGGTAACAGCTCTGGTCGATACGATCAGGAAGTGGGTGATCAACATCATTCTCCTCCTCCTTCTTCTCATGTTCCTCTTCGCTATCATCGGCTAGTATTTCTTTGGAGATGCGGAGACTGGCGACCCAGAGCACTGGGTTACTCTTGGGGCAGCAATGCTGACACTCTTCAGCTTCGTCACGGTAAGACCCGAGGCAGATAGGCATGAGATTCCAATCGTGACACGGAGCGTGTAATGTAGCGTTCATGGTAACAACCGATTGAGTAGGAGCCGTGTCAATATTGGTTTGTTATTGTGTTGCCAGTATACCACAGCAGTAGCCCAAGCAACAAACAGTTACTCTA
This sequence comes from Urechis unicinctus, assembly GCA_034190875.2. Classification (NCBI taxonomy): domain Eukaryota; kingdom Metazoa; phylum Annelida; class Polychaeta; order Xenopneusta; family Urechidae; genus Urechis; species Urechis unicinctus. The sequence goes on along the minus strand of CM067347.1, from coordinate 56,676,484 downwards.
CTAGTCACATGCTCAATGCCTACTGTAACGGCGGGTATGAAAGCCAAGAGATAGAAGTTCAAAATGGCAGTTAGGCATGATATTCAAATATTGACTGTGAACGTGTAATGCTGCATTCATTGTAACATCTGAGTTAATGCAATATATTTGTTGCAAGAATCGATTAATAAGCATGTTTGATACCAAGAAATAATATATTGGTGCCCCATTCTGCTGTAAGTAAGAGATAATTGCCTTGTTATACAAGTCATATTTTGCAGTTTCAAATCATTCGGGGCAGGGTTAACAAGCAGCCAGTTATCATTCGGCCGTGTGGAAGCCGAAATAAACACTCATATCAGCACATGTGGTATTGACCCATTCGCCGGGAGTCCAGCCGACCCAAAATCCATGCATTATCCTTCGTCAGCCTGGCGGCGTAAGCATGTCAGGGGTCAAATGGTAAGCGACTTAAGCTGACCATCCTGAGCTCCATCCCCTCAAGTGCACCTCATTATTTTCTTCGTGGGTTGGAGCATTTCCAGACGCCTGCTTATGCAATGGATCCATACCCCAATCATAGCGATGAACACCAAAGAATCGTGGTCAGATCAATAATATGCTTATTGGTATTTTATTTATCATGAGACGATATGACTTATCTTTGATGTGTATTCTGCGAAGGTGGACGGCTAGACGGACTTGCAGAACCGACTGGACGAGAAAGAACTGTCCATTGGTCGGGTTTGTACCATCGCCTTTATCTTCCTGGGTCACTTCATCTTCACCAATGTCTTCATCGGCGTCATCAACATAAACATCAGTGAAGCCACGGAAAATTACAATCATCTGCTTCGTTACACTTACGCTATCCTCTCATTTCATTGGATGGGACGGGCCTAAAACCGCAGATGTAGTGTCATGAGATGGAAGTGTTGAAGTTATAGAGAGACTGTGTAACGGAAATTAAATACTGGATCAATATTTGATCATAAAGATTGACATCAGAGTATAGCTAATGTGGTATATATGTATCGCTCTGACAGACCAAAGTATTAATTACTGCACTTATGTAATTCCGATGGTGGGATTCCAATGGTTTGTGCAATACATGTGCTGTCTAGAGATGTTGAATGAAGTCAGTATGATACTCAAAGCATGTAAGATTAACATTTGTTACGTTATGATATGTCTAGCGGGAGCAATACAACGAGCGGCTTGCACCTCTCAAATATAAGAAGGAGTTTATGATGATGAGGCAGCATAATGAGGTACTGCAGATGATGGACCGCCAGAAGAAGGGACATTACTCCAACTTCCAGGAGATGGTAGAGGTACGCTCCTCTGAAACTCCCAAACACCACATACACCCCTGACCCTCACCAAACACCCTCACCCTACCCCACTATCTAACCCTACCCTTAACCCACAACCTTCCCCGCCCTTTCACCTAGCCTATCCCAACCCTCTCACTCCATCCCTCAACGCACGATCTACCTCAACCTCACACCAAACCCTTCACCCCACGCCAACCCTGACTCTGCTCATATCTATATGCATGAGACTTATAAGCATCTTCAAATTGCTTGATTGAAAAATATCGTTAGCTGATGATATCAAGAGTGGAAATTGCCTTATTCGTTTCAAAAGAGTTTACATCACGATGATTCAGTCATGGTATCTATGTGCTAATATCATCTGCCTGGAAACCTTCCTCCGTACTTTCGACTACATGGACAACTCCGTGCACAATTCAGTATATCACCACATACAAGCCCCATGCATTTTGATTGCAGTGTGTCTCGAGACACCATTGATCAAACCGTTAAACTAAACCAGCTTGTTTCACACTTAATGGCAGTTTCGTTCAAATGTCTGTCACTAAGTGAAGATTATATATTCACTATCAATTTCTAGAAGCATATATGTCCAATTTCCAGGGTCCGAAAATTCTATGTGATATGACAAATCTGGATAAAGTTGTTAATTATATCGCTTGAACACGAAGTGATTATACCGTTCATCAACACAGCCGCTATACACCCGGCTATACCTATCACAAGCGGGATGATATCGTTCTCCGAAACACAGTTCACCGTCAAACCATCGTGAGTCTATGATACTTTGTGAATAATTTGCTTTACCCGAAACAATTGTAGCAAGGAAAATAAAAACTATCAAGTGGTGGCAGGTGTTGTGAAAGGAGATCGTACCCAGAATGCCCGGCGGTAATGTAGTCGGCGGGTATGTAACGGCTGCAAAAATAGCAAACAGGTAAATCTTGTTCGCTTGACTGCAAAATGCTTCGTTTGTCCTACAAGATCCAGGGTATAGAAACATCATTCTGGCATCATAATCAACTCAAACTTAACAAATATCACAACCGTATCTGGCATTATATTGCACTGTTCCTTTTACTAGAGCTCTTGCTGGGGCATCACGCATGATACATCACACAAATACAGGATACACGCCGATATCTTGTACATGAAGCCCATTATTCATCCAATTCTTCAATTCTGCTGTAATATCCTTTGGAAAATCTAAATTAGAAGTTTTATGAAACCCTAAACTTAAATCTATTACCTGACATGCAGATATTCCTTGAAGTTCCTAATAATGTTGTACCTTAGCTAGAACATCAAAATCGGTGTGCTTGCAAAGATCTGTGAAAGGCTAAGTGGTGGTAATCTAGGGCACATTACATTTTGTCGCCCACTCAGCAAGAGACTTTCTTAGTATTGTCCAATTCTCTTAATCAAACTAGTCATCACTTGAGAGGTAACATGCATCTTCAGATACATCAGTAGCTCTCCAAATGGCATCAACATTTTCAATACGGTTGTGACCTGGATGTACACATTCTTGTACCGTGCTTTCACTACATGAAAACCACAATTATGGGTAACTTGGTGGTCAAAATATCGCTTGGCTGAATGGAAGTTTCATTTACACTATTATTGCTGAAAACGTCTACATCACTACCATTGTCCTACAGAGGAACAGTTTGCAATATCAGAGAGTCAGTTCTGTATCCTTCTCCTGGCTTTAAGTTGAGAAAGTTAAGCATTTGTTCTGCTAGTAGAATTCATGTTTGCAGATGAAAGCTGAAAGAAGCCAACACATAAACGGAACAGATAAAGACCTTCAATAGTATGCAGTCTGAAAAGAGCAAAGTGGATGATGATTTTTAAAAATTGGTAGTATTTAACAGAAATATCACATGCTGTGATTCAATCAGAGGGCGTTAAAGCTATAGTGCAGAATCACCTGTTAAATATTACATACTTGAATCAACAGTACATACAATCATCACAGTGTTGTTATTCGAACGATCGACGGGTGAACAACTTATTCGGATAAAAAATGATATTTGATCCGCTGGACCACACTAATGTTGGTGTTTGACATTAAACGAAAAATGTACAGATATACATATGTATTGACTCAGATTATAACGAATATTAGCACAGCGAAGACGACCACAAACATACACATGCAAGGACAATGTTGGTATCCAATGCAAAATCAAGGACAATGTTGGTATCCAGTTATATGTTATAAAATGAAATCCGTCCGATTTGCTGGCCAAATTTAATTAGATACCACGTGCTGTCTATGCATCATGATCTGAACATTATGATCAGGGCGCGCATGATGACCCCACACTAATATCATGGTGATCACACAGTCTGTGATATCAGCTTATGAGATCACTGTGACATCATGATGAGCGCATTTTATGATCTTATTTTGATGAGGTACTTGTGATATCATAGCGATATCCGAGATCATAGCGCCGACAGAAAAGCTGTAGCTGTAACCTAGGGGTAGATTCATCGTCACTTAATATTAAAGTTGCACAGGAGCTTGGACCAAAACCTGGTTGATTCAGAAGATCGTTCTCTGCCGTACAGATGTTCCTGTCGCTCCTGTTCTGCGGTTTACTGATGATGCTGTTTATGCTGGCGGGGGCCGCAGCCATGGCATGCTTGTTTACACCAGGACCTGGCGGCTCTGATGAAAACCGAATGTGAGAGAGTACACCTGATTGTTTGGCAACGAGACGCTGGTTGATAGCAATAGCAGCCAGGTTACTTTCAGTGTGTCCAGTGTGACTCGGGAAGAGGGGTACGCGTGTTATGGCGCCAACCATTATGTAGGCGGTCCAATCAGAGGAGTCTATAGGTTGCACCTCTATGTGAGATCAATTCCTTGGTCATTCCACACATTAATATCACCCGATCCTTGGTATCTACGTCTTTGATACACTGATATTTTGTCCAATAGTGTACTGTAACTCGCTGCATTGTCTGGTTTTGACAGTATCCCCCCACTTGGTGCAGCAATCTGCACCATCAGGCACAGTGGTAGTTCTCTATAACGACCAGAACACTTCTATATCCTGCTTTGGTAAACCAGAGGTAGATTTTAACTGGTACCACTATAGAGATCAAGTGGATTTCCTTGCAGAGAATAATGTCGAGGCTGGTGAATACCTGTATGACCATCGGTATGGATAGAGGTCCTACCTAATGAGGGCCGTGGGAAGAGCTTAATTTACCTGTGACAACATCACCAAGTATGACGGACATTACCAGTGTGAGGCGTACAATGATGAGGAGGCAAACATGTCCGCGCCAGTCAGACTCATTACTCACTTTAAGTGTTAAATCAGATTCTTATATATTTGGTTCCACCACCTCTTAATTTGGCAATTTGTCTAAGGCATTTATATCTATGGATTGATGGTAGAAAAGGAAAGCATTCTAACAGATCCCGCTCACTGGACGGGTCCTGTACCCAACCCTACACGCTACACCTCTCTTGGGGATAACTTCACTCTCCTTTGTGACGTGTGTATGTAACCCCCCCCGGGGGGGGGGGGGGGCATCGCGTGGTGTATGAACTGGGAGCTGATGAGAGACAACGTCAGCATCACTGATGACGGACGCAACCTGACATTGACAGATGTTCAGTTGGAGGACTTCGAAAACTACATGGGTCAAGTGGCCAGCATTATACTGTATGAGAACTATGCAGGGAGCGCTGTGCTATGAAGTACATGTCTTAAACTTTAATTTTTAGGCTTTCTTATTGCGATGCTCCTTTGTTGCTGTACTGTTATTCGCTGTCTGTGATTGCTGAATAGGGGCAAGCCAGAGAAATAACAGTCCAGGAGTAAAGTTGCTTATTGGTTTTATTGAGGTTTTTAACAACGAAGCTTCCCTGGGTTCTCGGTCAGAATCTCGTCTCTTGACTAGAAGAAGTTTGATTCCCCAGAGGACTTTGACCAACCCACGCTACTGGGCCGCAGCCCCCTGCCTAACAAGCCCGCATGGCGTGTGCACTCGTTAGCCATTAAAATATAGGATTTAGCGCAGGCCATATAGTGCTGATAATTAATGGGAGAGGATCGGTAAACTTGAGCTAGAATAGTATTATAACACATGACGTTAGCCCGCCGTGTCAGGTATAAAAGACCCGGATGATGGTGACGTCATCAGTAAGAGTCTAGTTGAACTGGAGGCTAACACAAGATATCAACTACAGCTTCACGCCGAGGAAATTCACCGTGGCAATAACAGGAGCTCAATGGCTGCCATGAATCATCCCACCGAAGGTTGGGTTATAACAGAGATGGATTATTTGATATATGTTCATTAAGCAGGCAAATTTCTAAATAATTACTGTACAGTAATCATGATCTAACAGGCATGGCCATCTTTATTTTATTTGATGTTAAATCATGGTTGGACGATAGCTGCTGAATGTCTTATCCGCCAGAGATCTTCTTCATGATGCCAGCCGTTTTCCTTCTGTTCCCCAGTCGCCCCTGTGATCACGATCGTTGATATCACCTTTTCGGCAGTTCATGTAACAGTGACCTGGGTTGTTGAGGCCGGAGAGCCCAGTCATCTCACTCTGGTTCACTGCCCAGCGGAGGATTGGGACGTCACAACACAGAGGTCGCATTGGGATGTTAAAGCTGCGAGTTCGGTCATCATGTTTTGTTATCTCCCTTGCATTATGATATAATGTAATATTTTGTTGTTGTGAAAAACAAATGCGGCTCATTCATTGTCTGACACATAAAATTTATTTTTTCATTAATTAGTCTCTTGCACTCTTTAATGTACTTCCACAGATCGACTGCTGATAATCTCTGTATAAATCGTCAATGGCAATGCTATTGCCTTGTCCAGTTTCGTATGAAGTCAGCAGCCTGTCAGGAAATGAAAGGATAAATGCCACATTCTCGCACCAGTGGTGGTAATTAGTCGGGAAGTTGATAATGCTCATTCTATATCTAAATGTTTAAATCATTGGTACAATTTTAAAAAAAACTAGTCTTTTGTTGTATGCGCTAGATGGGATAGTCGCCCTAATAGATTTTTTGGTTAGTTGGACTATTTCAGCAATAAAGAACGCTGACAAGTGTCTGAATTGTTATATTTGATTTGGAGTATTTTGTTTTACTTACCAGTAAGCCAAGTCTCCCATTTGGATGATTGATATGAGCAAACTATTTGCTATAAACACTAAATATATGTTTAGGTTTTGGCGCCTGATTCGCAATCATATTTGCCAGTCGCGTCAGCCACTGAGAGGCCAGCCTACATACCTTTCTTTCAGCGGCGGAATGTTCCAAACGGGCGTTGAAAAATCATCGAATAATACGTTGTTAGACATGTACGGAGGCTGTATGCGGCACAGAAATGACAATTATTATTTTTGTGAGCCAGTTGTGTGCGAATAGCGCGTCCGGGAAGCGCATTTCTGAGCAACCCTTGCGTTTTCATCGGCGGGTGTTGACTATTGTCTATTATATATCATAATGCTAGTGTAGGGTAGTCATGATGTATAAACATGATGTCCGAACTCGAGTGCCTGAGAAGTATTGCATGGCAGTGACTAGAAAGTTCCGGAAGCCTCTAATTTAACGACCACCACAATAGCGTAGATGCGTCGTAAAGTGTGGTAACACAGCAGCCCAAACTATAGCATGGTATCGTCACGCAGCACTCTTTGCTCGAGACCTTCACATCCCCCTGACATGCCAAAAATGTTAATATTGACCCCTGGCCATTTTCCTCACTTCAGACAGTTATTGACAATCTAAAACTACCACCCACAGAGCGGACATGAAAGGTCGAGGATCGTAAACTGCGCGGACGCTGCTAGAGGCGACCTGTTTCCGATAGGTATTGCCCAGAGCAGGTAATTTATCAAATTGACATTTATTAAATAGTGTGCTTGGTTTTTTTTTCGTGTTTAGGCAGCGGCAAGGCTCTGCGAAACGACATTTTCCCGCTCTCATCAATCGCAATGACGTCAGTCCAGTATTCCCATGTGCTTTTGTTTGTGTCACGGTAGCGCCACCTTACGATTGCAATGTATTTTAAGTAGGGAAGATATCACCGCAGAGCCACTCGAAGTGAGCCCTCTTAGCGATTTATTACCTGTGCTTTCGTATAAACCCACTATCAAAACAGGTCACGGCACACACCTGTACATCCGCTATAGTCGTTCATAAGAGACAGGGTATTGTCTTTGGATTTAAAGCTCATGACTTACTTCACATATAAACAAAAGCAGGCTCTTTGGACTAAATTTGTGCGTAGAGGAAACGTGTTTTCGTCCATACGGATCACGTGCATTTCGATATTTCTGTGATTCTCAGAGTTTATACTCCAGTAAAACTGCGCGGTGGACGGCATGTAAAGATGTCGTCCCTGCACACCACACTGTGTGTGACGGCATTGCTGCTGATGCTGTCTTCAGGTAACTTTTATATTGTCCATCTCGAGTCTATGTGACGATCTTAACATATGAAAGTGTGCTTTAATGAAGTGTAAAATCATCTGCACACTTAAGCAAGGAGTGGAAACGTCCTGTGAATGTGGCCAACCGCACACTAAGTGTAGGCCTCGGCAAGCGCAAGCGCAGTGGTCAGTTTCCGTTCATTTGTTTACGTAGCGACATTGCCGGAAGACCTCAACAAAAGTAACGAGATTAATAAGAAAATGCACCAAATAAATTCACTGGTAGTGACTTCATTGACTTGAAGGATTCTGAACTCGATTAAGATAATATCCTGGTTGATAATCATACGGACAAAGATGATGACAATCTTCGTTTCTTTTAGAAAGGGAAGTCTGATTGTTTCCGACAGTAAGCGTGCGTGTGAATCCGGAAATATAGGTAAAACGAAAGATGGGCCAGATGTTTCCATCTTGGGCAATTTGAGTCATCCTGGGAATTAGTCCACAATGAGCAAGGTGACTCTACCCTGAACAAGGTGCATGCATCCTTGGGTCTACCCTGGGCAAGGTCAATTATCCTGAGCCAGTGGAGTCAATCCTTGGCCTGGTGATTTAATCTTGGGTAAAGTCAGTCCAAAATGATTGATGCTGCTAGTCTGCATCTTGTTCCTCAGTCCAAATGTCCTTTTCAAATCAAGATATCAACGTAACATTCTATGTGTTATCATTGTTAGTTAATCTTATAATCACAGGCGCTCATGCTTAGAAACTTGATAAACACTTGGACATGACCGCGAACAATGTCTGCATTTTGCAATCATGTTGTAAAAAGCGATACAGAGTGGGATTTTCAGATTAATATCTACATCAATAGATGCCGAATCGTGTGATGTTATGACAAAATCTGGCTAACGATGAGATATTCATGTCCAATGATTGCCGATGGTATGATGGTAATGTCAAAATAGGTAGGGGTTAAGAATCTGAAAAGTCGGCCACGAGATTCATCCACATCTTAAATCCCCCAACTTATAATGAATACCGATGAATTTAAAGGAATTGTTCGACCTACCATGTGGTACATTTCCAAGAAATATAGTCTAAGGTTAGGTGAGGAGAATCCGAATACGCACAAAATGTTTAGAAGTCAGCTCTATCGACAATGGCAGCCACGCGATTCTCATCTGACTGATTAGATTATCAAGCGATGATAGGCGTCCATCACAATCAAAGCTTACTTTTCATCACCAACGCACAACACCCAGATAATCAGCATATGCTTCACAATAAAGACAGAATAATTTTGATAACGGATACATGTATTTCGTTTGTCAATTGTTCAGGTGTACTTGGACAAATCGTCGTGGTAGCACCTGTGAACACTGCAGGGTGGGTTGGTGAAGAAGGTCATCTCAACTGTACCATCAATAGGATTAATGGTGATCATATCGCATGGAATTCCTACACTGGTACAGTAGAGACGGAGTTATATAGTACATACAAGCCTGCTGAGATAGAGCCTGGATACGACGTCGATTTGGACGGACAGCACAGAGTGGACCTCATCTTAAATCCCATCACAGCGTCGAAAGGAGGACGTTATAAGTGTACGCTGTTGCTGGACACCAAAACGCAAGTGCCGGCGGAATTTGTTTCACTTGGTTAGTAACTACTAAATATAATAAACATATCCCCCCCCCACACTCACGCAACTCACACACACACAGCGCACGCACACACACACACACACATATATATATATATATATATATATATATATATATATATATATATATATATATATATATATATATATATATATATATATATATAGAAAAGCGTCCCAGCTGTATATTATCATGTCTTGCGTAATTACATGTATTGACCCATGGTATATAAACTGAAAGTAAACTGGTAAATAACCCGATGGCTTACAAAAAACGTTGCACAACTAACTTGCCTCGATTGTTTTAAGACTTTAAGCATATATCGATGATCACCTGGCTGCAGACGGAGTTTAATTTTGGGGTGCATCAAGGTATCTGGCGTGGGGAAGTCCGTTTGTTCAACAAGTTTGACAATAGCCCACTACACTCCCTCCCAAGCTATATAATGACAGCCTCACATTTTTAAATACAACATGCACCAACTGACCTGAATAAGTTGAACGGTTGCTTGGCAACAACAAATCAACCAGGCTCCCCAATTGGCATAATGACTCAGATGTTTAACATTTGACATCATGACTTGATATCTACCTTCAACAGTTAATTTCAGTTTTCAACTATCATGTTCTAATATGTGTTGTTAGATCCTATGAAATGCGATTCTGGTCAGGGTGAGTCAGCCGTGGTGGAAGGTACCATGGTGAAATTCATTTGTGATGTGACGTACCATTCAGAGAATATCCAGCCCGCTTTACAGTGGTACAATGATCAGGGCTTTACGCTGCCGTCGTTCCAAGAAATAGACGAGGAAAATCCTAATCGCATTATGTGCGTGATTTCAATGCTTCAAAATAAAACTTTCAGTATCGTAACAGATTATTTACATTTGTGAAAAGTGATATCTTCAGTAAGTTAAACGACAATATACGTGTATTCTGTTGTAATGAATATTTCTCCAGTATTTTGCCCAACTCAAATAAACTATGGACGATGTCGTCTGCAGCGTGACTACAAACATCACAGCAAATTCTGATCACGATATGCAGAGGATTGAATGTCGACTCACGTTTGACGGAGAAGGAGCACCCACGTTTACATCGAGCTGTGACTCGCATGTTCTCGTTAATTGTGAGTATTGACAGAAGGGTTGGAGCTGGTATGCAAAAAGCTCTCATTCATACGCTAAACGTATATAAATAGCCTAGGATCGTTTCCCTGGGAAAGAAGCCAATCACTCTCGACAAATCAAATTAGTAAAATTAAAGTCAATCAACTTTCGAGAATGTTTTGAAAAAATTAATTGAATTACCTGCTATTGCAGATGGTGCGAGACAAGTCGAGTTGCACCCAGAGCCAGAGAATGACAATGACGTTCTCCTGCTTAGCGTTGGCAGCGAAAATCAACTGCTCTGCTAGAGGCCGACCCCAGCCAGATATATTCTGGCATGGAGAGGGTAGCGAGACGGAAATTATAGAAGGTAATATCCTTGTGATGAAGGAAGAGTTTGCCGACGGTGTGGAGCGGACCTACAGGTGTGAGGCAACTAATGTCATCAGAGGTCAGACGAGAACTGCCAACAGAACTGTGCGATTTCGCAGTAAGCCTCTCATTTAACTCTTATTTCATCAGAAAAAAACCTGATTTCTCAACAGCAAAGTTGTATAAAACAGCTTCCCTGTGACCCAATTATGCAAATATATCCCCACCGATGAGTTATGCTTTTAAGTTATTCTTGTATACACACACGAACCTTTTTATATGTGTGTTATCAATATGTTGTCCAAGAGCATATCAGATATCTTTGGACAGATATAATGCTAAATCCATAGCTTCGCTAACCACCTAACTGACCGTGTTATACAGTTACTGAAGGCGACGAAGGGACCACTACAGCCGGCACTAGTGAGTTCTCCTATATGCAATGCTCTTAGTGTTTGTGCACGTTAAAATAGTTTATATTTTTACAGAAAATCATAATGTGGGTTTATTCTATAACAGTAGATTGTGTTGTGTAATGTTGGTTTTGATATTATAATGCCGCTCTGTTCAGAATTACCATACGATTTGCCAACACACGTCACATCATTCTTTTACAAAAATCATGCCAGCCGTTTTTCACTCAGTAATTATACCTACATCATATTCAGGATGTTTGTAACATTGAACTAAGCTGTATAAATTGTTCAATCAAAGACCTCGCATCTCCGCCCCCCTCCCCCCCACCTCCATGGGCTTAGCGCCGACTCCAGCCGAAGCAGGTCCTGGGTAACTGGTGCTCATTGCTAGAGCGTGGACCCCGGCCCCAGCTGCAGCCCGGATTTCCCAGTTGGGGTATCCAACTTAAAGTCTAAGTTTGTGTCCCTCTTTATCTTGTGACAATCAGCGCGCCAGTGCCACAGTAGTGGCACTTCCCTTTGGCACGCTTTGAGCTGCTACCATTGCCTGGCTTGGTAGATGGCCCACTCGGGCTTCGCGTCATGCAAACTATCTGTGAAGGCATCAAGGGTCAAGTTTTTCTTTACTTCTAGTATACCCCTGTATATGCTTTCCTCACCAGTGGTTTCAATGTGCTGGCAAGCTCAGTCGCTAGTTGCTTTGCCCCCCTAACCGATCCTTTGAGTTGAGCCCGAAAAACCTCTGACTGGTTGTCTGGCTCAAATCTCGTGGCTAGAGCTGCAACCAGCCTCTGAAAACTTCGCCGGTCTTCAGATTCCAGATCGCTCAGAACACCCAGAGCCTGACCTCGCAAACTGGTTGCCAACTCCAAAGCACGAGTTCTGTCATCCCAGCAATTCAAGTCTGCCACAATCTCAAATTGGACCAAGTAGTCTCTCCAGCTAAACGTTCCGTCATAGGTGGCTGGAGTTCTGGGATTGGAGCACTAGCTTTGAGTGAACGTCTCCCTAGCGTCAGGGAAAGAGAAATTATCAGCACTTTGGGATAGATATAAAGGTGGCTTATCTGGCTGCCAATGCCCTGGCGGGAAGAGAACGGGTTCCGCTATCCTCCACAATACTGGAAGTGAAAGACTTCTTCAACTCACTAGTCTAGGAGGGTTTGGGTCAGGGATACCCTCAATGCAGGAACCTCCTTGTGGAATATGAATGCCCCCATGGTAGGAATATATATTGGCCTGAACAAAATCTCTGTGACCGTGCCCTTCTGACAAACTTTATTTCCTAGCTGTCTCATAAGCATACTGTCTTGACCATGGATAATTGTGGACCAAAGAATCGGAACCACCATGCCAACTTAGAACGGGGCCATGAACGTATGATCCCTCACCCATAGGATCCAGGTTCCTTCTCAGATAAGGCTCATGATGATGACCGATCCCAGCAGGATCAACTGCTATTGACAAACTGAAAAACATTTTGACGTCAATTGCAGAAGAATATTGTAACCCTGTGAAAAATTGTAAGGGGTAATAATATTGTTTGCTACATCATGATACCATCATATCGAATTCACGTTCTGTTAATGAGAGATTATGATGATTTATCAGGGCGATAAAACAGCAAAATTAAAGAGCTAAACAAAATCGCCAAAAACAATTAATTGTTGCATACATACAGTCAGATATGAGATTTTACATACTAATTTTACATATATATAGACAGACAGCCAGGCAGACTGGCAGTTATCCGACCATACCTTGGACAAGTACGTTCTATGCGTGTATGCCTTGTTAGCAGCTCTTGACGACTTAAGCGACCCAGCTAAAACTACTTATATGTTTCAGATAGAATAACGACCCATGGAGCCATGTCCTTAACACATATGCTGTGTATGGCAACCTCTTGGTTCATGTCCACTTACGGTGGGTGCTATTTAACTAAAGTATGATTGATTGATATTGGTCGAGCTGACCCGCTCATCTAGCGCTTAATTATTTGATTATTAAAGCCACTTTGAACAAAACGCACCTGCTCAGATGCCTCGCGGTGAAACGGGTTGTCGCAGGCATTGGTCTCTCAGATTTTCATGCTCGTCATTGTGTGATGCATTAATCATGTTAACTACAGCACTTGATTACATCAGCTGTGCAAAAGATCTTTTTCTCAAAACACCGCCGAGTTTCATTACTTTATTTCGTTTGTCGCATTCCTAATTTATTGCTTAAGCGGCAGAAAGCCAGGCTAAATTACCAGGGCCTGGTGAATATAAATGCATTCATGCCAATGTCGATCACCTGTTGAGTTTATGACCTAATTGGTATACAGGCACTTCCATCGTGTACTTAAGTATTTCGTGGATTACATTTATTACGCAATGTAAAGTAACCATCATACAAAGCCCTAAAATAGAAATAATGTCTTTCCAGCGGCTGATCCAGCACCTGGCGACTTACCCACAAGTGGCGATGACGTCAGAATCACAGATATTTGCGTGCACAGGAACCACTGTTGACGTGCGTCCATTAACTCATGACAAAAATGTTTCAACTAATTGTGACCTCGAGGTTGATACCAAACACCATGTTTATCATGCAGTTTAACTTCTCTAGCATGACTCTCCTGTTGGTAGTCAGCCATCATTCCATCAATTTGTTTGTATAGAACCATGTATTGTAGTATTGTATTTCACAATCTGTTCTGGGTAGATAAAGAAGATCAAAGTTCACAAGAGATAAAGCTTGGTTATCTCGCTGTGATTTTAACATCACTTAAATATGACCATGAGTTCATAGGTAAATGTAGATGCACCGTACAGTTAATTGAATGCCGAGCCTCCTGTTGGAACCACAGTTGATGCGCATATGTACATGGACGTGTTATGTTTAGTAAGAGCAGTTATTAGATCTGCAGCACAGGACATTAAGCATTTTAAAGCCATATTGATTGAAACCGTTACATCTGCTGTTTGAGTTATTACAATTATTTCCTAGCATAAGGGTTTTAACACAGCCACTAGTTTATTGAAACGGAAGCTCGTTCATATTCGATGGACGCTGTCACTACCCAGGTAGCTTGATATTGAAGAACTTTGTCCTCGGCCGATTAATTACGCCACTTGTGGGTATCTGGAAGACGAAGCATTTTTGTTTACTTATTGATGTTTGCTGGTTTCCGTCAGGTGGGGCTTTGGGAATTATGAGGTCGCTTAATCACATTCCTTAACTAACCGTGTATGTGAGTGAGATTAATATTAATGAAGTTTCTGACAAAAGATTAAATGTTACAATGGAATACATTTCAGTTTGCATATTGTTGTGACGTAAGTATAGAACGAATGGGAAGCAACCAATTTGGCGTAAAGAGATCCGTGATTTGTTTTCATAGTTTTTAAAGCCTAAACCATAATATCTGTTATTAAGTCTGTGATTGGGTATCCATTCGTTCGCCGCAAGAGGAAACAGAATTTGTACTTCCTTGTGTTAAATCCGTGGCTTGCCTGAATTATGATATCATGATCATGATCAATTTTATTTAACATGCTCACAACATCGCCCAAGATAAGGCTTCCGTTGGAATAGCAATATAAGCCAGCACATTGCGTAATATGTCCTGTTAAGGATATATGTCATTATCTTTTGGCTCTTCCACTCCCGTTAAGCACTAGATGGTCATTGTACACTACCTACAAGCAGTATATGAAAGCCCAATGTCAAGGTTGACGGACAGCAAACCGTAAAGTATCTCCATCATGAATGCATTCATAGCTTACACTAGTTCGCCCAAGATTATTTACTTACCTCCATCTTCGTCGTTGATAATAGTTAATGAACCAAAACACAGACGTATAATCAGTAACACAGGGTGAAAAAGAAACACGACGGAAATAAAACTCAATTTTTGGTATTTGACATGGGTTGCTCGTAAAAGGGTAAGAAATGCTCTATAGGATTCAATTGCTGTGAATTTTTCCTATGCCAACCACGTGTTTGTATTAGTTATTAATTGTTGGCTGCCATAGCAACGCACTGTGTGTGTCAGGTGCCTACAGTTAACTGACATCATGACGTCACAATAAATTGGATTCAGTTGTGCAATCGTCAACACACTTTTGGCGCTTTGCTTTGGACACACATTGAATCATCTGCTTCCGCATCAGGCAAATTTGTTGATCTGCTGATATCATCGTCAAACAGTCTACAAGTTTTCACATAGGTCTAAATTTGCAAGCTTGGGAGAATTTGACGACGAAGAAGAGGAAGTGGTTAACAAATCGAAACGCTGCGATGATTCTTTTCTGGGGAAAGTAAAAACCCTCACCGAGTCTAACCTCTTCAATGGCGGGATTATCTTCGTCATCGTCGTCAATGCTCTTATCATTGCCTTTGAGACAGAGGAGTCAATTAAAAAGAAATGGGGCACAGCGTTTTTCCAATCATGCGACTATACTTTTACGGCCATATACTAGGCAGAATTTATCCTCAAATTCTACGCCGAACCCAAAAACTACTGGAAGAGTACTTACAACTTATTTGATTACCTGGTGCTAGTAATATCCTTCGCTCAGATAATAATGGAGTCGACTCTACTAGAAGGAAACTCGGATCTTGGTGCCTTGAGTGTTCTGCGCGCACTTAGAACATTACACATGCTGCGTACTGTTTCCTTCGTCCGTGGGCTGCAGGTAATTAATGAATGATCATTTCTTGAAACATATTCCAGACAAATGTCATTGATTGTAATTAATATCAACCCCAACCCCACTGAGTACTGCATTATCTACTGAAGCTATCAATGGTATTACTGTAGACAAACTAATTGATGACAGCTGACAGCGTCAGTGTATATTATGTGTATCAGGTTCTGGTAACAGCTCTGGTCGATACGATCAGGAAGTGGGTGATCATCATCATTCTCCTCCTCCTGCTTCTCATGTTCCTCTTTGCTATCATCGGCTACTATTTCTTCGAAGATGCGTAGACTGGCGACCAAGAGCACTGGGGGAAGCTTTGGGCAGCTTTGTTGACACTCTTCAGCTTCGTCACAGATAGGCATGAGATTCCAATAGTGACTGGGAGCGTGTAATAGAGCGTTCATGGTAACAGCCGAGTTAATGTAATATTGAGTAGAAGCCGTGTCAGTATTGGTTTGTTATTGTGGTGCCAATATTCCACAGCAGTAGCCCAAGCAACAAACAGTTTCTCTACTAGTCACATGCTCAATGCCTAATGTCATGGCCGGTATGAAAGCCGAGAGATAGAAGTTCAAAATGGCATATAGGTATGAGATTCAAATAATGAATGTGAACATGATTTGCTGCGTCCATCGTAACAGCTTGGTTAATGCAATATTTTTGTTGCAAGAATGGATTAATAAGCATGTTTTGACACCAAGAAATAATATATTGGTGCCCAATTTTGCTGTAAGTAAGAGATAATTGCCTTGTTATACAAGTCATATTTTGCAGTTTCAAATTATAAAGGGCAGGGTTAAGAAATAAAAGCAGCCAGTTATCATTCGGCCATATGGAAGCCGAAATAAACACTCATATCAACACATGTGGTATTGAGCCATTCGCCGGCGGTCCAGCCAACCCAAGATCCATGCATTATCCGTCGTCAGCCTGGCGGCGAAAGCATGTTAGGGGTCAAATGGTAAGCGACTTAAGCTGACCATCCGGAGCTCCATCCCCTCAAGTGCACCTCATTATATCTTCGCGGGTTGGTATATCATATCGTATTAAGTTACAATCGGCACTTGATGGAGCGTTTCAAGACGCCTGCTTATGCAAAGGATCCATACCCGGAGCAGAGCGATGAACACCAAAGAATCGTGGTCAGGACTTAAAGATCAATAATACGCTTAGTGGCATTTTACTTCTCATGAGACGATATAACTTATCTTTGATGTGTATTCTGCGAAGGTGGACGGCTGGACGGACATGCAGAACCGACTGGACCAGAATGAACTCTCCATTGGTCAGGTTTATACCATCGCTTTCATCTTCCTGGGTCACTTTATCTTCACCAATGTCTTCATCGGCGTCATCATCATGAACATCAGCAGTAAATTACAAGGTAGAATCATCTACTTCGTTACACTTTGGATCCTCTGGGTGAGTGTAGCCCCGCTATCCTCTCATTTCAGTGGATGGAACGGGCCCAAAAACGCAGATATAGTGTCATAAGATGGAAGTGTTAAAGTTATAGAGAGATTGTGTAACGGAAATTAAATACTGGATCAATATTCGATCATAAAGATTGACATCAGAGTATAGCTGATGTGGGATATATGAATCTCTCTGACAGACCAAAGTATTAATTACTGCACTTATGTAATTCCGATGGTGGGATTCCAATGGTTTGTGCAATACATTTGCTGTCTAGAGATGTTGAATGAAGTCAGTATGATACTCAAAGCATGTAAGATTTGCGTTTGTTACGTTGTGATATGTCTAGAGGGACCAATACAACGAGCGGCTTGCAGCTGTCAAACATAAGAAGAGTTTATGATGATGAGGCAGCATAATGAGGTGCGGCAGATGATGGACCGCCAGAAAAAGGGACATTACTCCAACTTCCAGGAGATGGTAGAGGTACGCCCCTCTGAAACTCCAAAACACCACATATACCCCTCACCCTCACTAAAAACCCTCACCTCACCCCGTTGTCTCACCCTACCCTTAGCCCACTACCTTACCTATCCTCTTACCTTACCTTACTTAACCCAACCCTCTCACCCCAACCCTCAACTCACTTGCCCCATCCCGTCACCTTCACCTTTACGTCAAACATACACCCACCCCACTCCTAACTCTCCTAATATCTATATGCATGAGACTTATAAGCATCTTCAGATTGCTTGATTAAAAAATATCGTTAGCTGATGATATCAAGAGTGGAAATTGCCTTATTCGTTACAACAAAACCCGTCCGGGAAGCAGTCTCAGATCACCCCCTCGTTCCTCGTCTCTGGTGCTGGTTGCAGGCGTTTCAAAAGAGTCTGCACCACGATGATTCAGTCATGGTTTCTGATCTTTGTACTAACATCATCTGGCTGGAAACCTTCCTCCGTACGCTCGACTACATGGATAACTCCGTGCACAAGTCAGTATATCACCACATACAAGCCCCATGCATTTTGATTGCAGTGTGTCTCGAGACACTATTGATCAAACAGGCTTGATTCACACGTAATGGCAAATGTCTGTCACTAAGTGAAGATTATATATTCACTCTAAAATTCTAGAATCATATATGTCCAATTTCTAGGGTCCGAATATTCTATGTGATATGACATATCCTGATAAAGTTGTAAATTATATCGCTTGAACACGAGGTGATTGTACCGTTCATCAACACAGCCGCTATACACCCGCTACACCTATCACAAACGGGATGATATCGTTCTCCGAAACACAGGCCACCGTCAAACCATTGTGGGTCTAAGAATGCTTTGTGAATAATTTGCGTTACCCGAAACAATTGTAGCAAGGAAAACAATAAAAACGCAAGTGATGGCATGTGTTGTGAGAGGAGATCGTACCCAGAATGCCCGGCGGTAATGTAGTCGGCGGGTACGAAACGGCTGCAAGAAAAGCAAACAGGTAAATCTTGTTAGCTTGAGTGCAAAATGATTCGATTGTCCTACAGGAACCAGGGTATAGAAACATCATTCTGGCATCATAATCACCTCAAACTAAACAAATATCACAACCGTATCTGGCATTATATTGCACTGTTCCTTTCACTAGAGCTCTTGCTGGAGTATCACATCTGATACATCTTACAAATACAGGATACACGCCGATATCTTGTATATGAAGCCCATTATTCATCCAATTCTTCAATACTGCTGTAAAATCCTTTGGAAAATCTCGATCGGAGGATTTATGAAACCATAAACCTATATCTATTACCTGACATGCAGATATTCCTTGAAGTTCCTAATAATGTTGTAGCTTGAGCTGCAACATCAAAATCGGTGATTGCAAAGATCTGCGAACAGCTTAGTGGTGGTAGTCTAGGGCACATTACATTTTGGTCGCCCACTCAGCAAGAGACTTTTTTTTAGTTGGACTATTTCAGCAATACAGATTTGGAGTATTTCGTTTAACTTACCAGCAAGCCAAGTCTCTCATTTAGATGGTTGATATGAGCAAACTATTTGCTATAAACACTAAAAACACGTTTAGGTTTTGGCGCCTGATTCGCAATCAAATTTGCCAGTCACGTAAGCCAATGAGAAGCCAGCGGCATGAATGTGACCCAGTTTACATACCTTTCTTTCAGCGGCGGAATGCTCCGAATGGGCGTTGAAAAATCATCGAATAATACGTTGTTAGACATGTACGGAGGCTGTATGCGGAACAGAAATTATTATTTTTGTGAACTATGGGGTGATGAGCAGTGGGGCAGTTGCGTGCGAATAGCGCGCCCGGGAAGCAGGTTTTTACCGGCGGGTGTTGCCTTCATTCTATCATATATCATAATGCTAGTGTAAGGGTTGTCATGATGTACGAAAATGAAGTCCGAACTCGAGTGTCTGTAATATATTGCTTGGCTTGACTAGAAAGTTCCGGAAGCCTCAAATTTCACGACCACTACAATAGCGTATATGTGTCGTAAAGTGTAGTAACACAGCAGCCCAAACGATAGCATGGTATCGTCACGCAGCTTAGCGTAGCTATTAACTCTTTGCTCGAGACCTTCACATCCCCATGACATGCCAAAAATGTTAATATTGACCCCTGGCCATTTCCCTCACTTCAGACAGTTATTGACAATCTGAAACTACCATCCACAGTGCGGACATGAAAGATCAAGGATCGTAAACTGCTCTGCTAGAGGCGACCTGTTTCCGATGAGTATTGCCCAGACCGGGTAATTATCAAGTTGACATTTATTAAATAGTGTGCTTGCTTTTTTCGTGTTTTGGCAGCGGCAAGGCTCTGCGAAACGACATTATCCCGCTCTCATCAATCGCAATGACGCCAGCCCAGTATTTTCATGTGCTTTTGTTTGTGTCACGGTAGCGCCACCTTACGATTGCAATGTATTATAACTATGGAAGAGATCACCGCAGAACCACTCGAGGATAACCCTCTTAGCGTAGCTATTAACTATTTGGATTCATTACCTGTGCTTTCGTATAAACTCACTATCCGACCAGGTAACGCATACTCCTGCACATCCGCTATAGTCGTTCATAAGAGACAGGGTATTGTCTTTGGAGTTACAGCTCATGATTTATTTCACATTTAAACAAAAGCAGGCTCTTTGGACTAAAGTTGGGCGTAGAGGAAACGTGTTTTTGTCCATACGGATCACGTGAATTTCGATATTTCTGTGATTTTAAGAGTTTATACTCCAGTAAAACTGCGCGGTGGACGGCAGGTAATGATTTCGTCCCTGCACAACTTTGCTGTTTGTGACGCGAATTGCTGCTGATGCTGTCTTCAGGTAACTTTTATGTTGCCTTTCTCGAAACTAAGTAACGATCTAAAGTGTGCTTTAACGAAGTGTAAAATCATCTGCACACTTAAGCAAGAAGTTACATATACCAGGAGTGGAAACGTCCTGCCAACCGCACACTTAGTGTAGGCTTCGGCAGCGTTTGTTTTACCCTAGGCTCGAGTGGGGACGTGCAGGCGTATACTCGAGGGCAACCAGGTGGATACAGAGATAAAACAAGTAGGTCGCATATATATATATATATATATATATATATATATATATATATATATATATATATATATATATATATATATATATATATATATATATATATATATATATATATATATATATATATCTATATATATATATATATATATATATATTATATATATATATATATATATATATATATATATATATATATATATATATATATTTTACATGTGTATATATATAATGAGCATGTGGCTCTGAGGAAGTATGCAGAGTTGACTAGGACCTATGTCAAGCCATGTGGGATTGTACTGTCTCAAACACACTCCGACCTAGCATGCTCACAAGATGGGTTTGTGTCTGATGACATGGTAGATGAGCTCAAGTGTCCCAACAGCATCAGAGACAAACCAGTCACTCCTGTCTCGGTGCCATACCTGGTCAGTGAGAACAACCAGATCACCCTTAACAGCCAACATGACTACTATTACCAAATTCAGGGCCAGTTGTTTTGCACGAACAGTCAACTTGTGGTGTTACCGTCTCATAGTATGGAGATTGTACCAGTTACCCGTGACGAAGAGTTTATTACGACTATGATTTCAAAGTAAGAGGTGTTTTTCAGGGGCTATTTTATGCTATACTTGATGCTATGCTTGATTCAATGTTTTTTCACAATTTCTATTACTGAGTAGTCTTGTGCACTGATTTCTTTTTTCTTTAAGGAATCATTTGCCGGCATATTTTATGTGGTGGAATGTATAATAAACTGTTGTAACTTTAATAAAATTATATAAAATTAACCCATTGGGGGCTCCTAAGTCACTCATTTAATGAAAAGGGACAAACATGAATAGGGTGAAAAACATTTTGTTCTTCATCAGTATTCACTGAAAGGTTGATATCGATTACATAATAAAGGTTTTAAAAGACTACTATATATCACCTTTCATTCAGATTAATATTATATCACACCCTCAGTGGGATAGGCTTAAAAACATACACAGTCACACTTCACAATCACTAAACTTCATCTTAGGCAGTTGTGGGGATGATGCACTATCGCCAGTTACATAAAATATAACAAACAAAGATTAAGTCAGAGGAAATCTGGACTTCACAGTGGTTCATAGGTTCCATTAAAATTTAGAAGGTTTTTCCCAATCCTATTATCCGCACAATGTGCACCCTATTGCTTGAGATCTTCCCGTCTCTATGCACCATTTTCTTGTGAGCCGATTCTTCTCACTGAAAAAGGTTGGTATATTTACGGTGACATTATAGGGAGCAAAGAAGTTCTGCATGACAAAGCCCTTGTCAGCCTGGTTACACATTTCTGGTAGTTTGACTTGGTCAGTTGTCCGTCGCCGGCCGGCTCATTTTACCGCATTTTGTCGAAGTGAAACAAAATGGAAATGAATCTCATATATTTACGCGTAAACCGCAAAGTAAGCGCATAACCTCGAGCTTGGGACCGCATTGCTCAGTGCCGCGACCTCTAGGACAAAACAGCAACACGGTCTCCCATTACATGTGTTGACCCATGGTATATAAATTGAAAGTTAACTGTTAAATTAACCAATGGCTCACAGAAAACTGAACACAACTAACTATCCTCGATTATTTAAGACTAAAAGCATATATCGGTGATCACCTGGTATTTGGCATTATTTCGATTTACCATGCATCATATGTGACTAGTATTTAGAAGAATTGAGATAAAAGCTAGGTTATGCACTAAGTGGGCTAATATGTCATGCAGAAATGCGGGATTCACACAAACATGGACATTTGCAATGATTAAGTAGTGTACAATCGTAATAACGACAACAGTGAAAGTAGGCAAGTAATATATATATATATATATATATATATATATATATATATATATATATATATATATATATATATATATATATATAATATATACATATAAAATTTATATATAGACATAATTTTGTATATATACATATATAAAATTATGTATATATATATAAATATATATATGCATATATTTATTCATATATATATATATGTATATATACACGAGTTATATATATATGCATATTTATAATTATATATAATTACATATATATAATTATATTTATATATATATATATAAATAAAACAAAAATATATATATATATATGATTATATAAATATAAGGTCTTTGAAGGACAGATATTGATTTATTTTTGCTGCTCCAGTGGAATCCAACCTATCATTCTTTTTAGGGAATCTTTGGCTTTCTCAAATATATTGATGCTGATCTCTAGTATAGCTCCGGAACGACGTGTTTAACATACCACCACAATATCTCCGGTAGGGTTGTGGTCGTTGTACAATATTCTACAATTATATACCACTTGGGAGCTTCTCCAGGCACAAGACACTTTGGTGGTGTTTTTTCTAGCATAAATTTCTCGACTTGACGTCTCCTTTCTTGGAAATTTTGATATGCACCTTTCTGGATGCTACTCGGTCTGCTAGGTCTTCTATCTCCTTCCTCCGCTAATTTCGTAGGGCAGCTAGCCGACTAGTATGGTCCTGTAGCTATATATGTGCTCGCTCTCTCTTCTATCTCCAACAAGAGTATCTCTCGCTTTGGGGTGTACAAGGCAGATATCGTTTTTCTAACAGCTATCTCTGGATAGTCTAGATTGATAGCATAGCACTTCTTGTCTCCTGCATCAGGACATTGTAGGCATTTGAGATAGAAGTGGGTGGATATCGGGTGTTTCTGGACTGAGCTCTTCGAAGCTGCTAGTATCATTTCTCCATCTTTTGTATAGCAACATATCGGGGCAAGTTCTGTGGACTTGTTCTCATCAATGGAAGAATATCAATTCGATATATGGGACAATTGCGGAAAAAGAAGTCCCCAGCAGCCGAAAAGATGGCTTTCTTCAAATTTGCATCGAAGTCGACGTTGGATTTCGAAAGATGGATTCGGATACCAGAAATACGACATTCAGTGTAATGTGCGTACCAAGACACGAATATCGTACCCAATTCGCGATTGGAGAGTACAGAGACACCTGTCCAAACATTCAGCTAGAGGGTTCCGTTGCGTACAGCAAGACGTCGATTCGGGAACAACTTCTGGCTTACACATCTGGATGCGATACTGTCTTGCGGAGGTGTTTGTTTGGGCAATCGACATAGTCAGCTAGATCAAAGAGTTTATAGCTACGCTAAGAGGGCTCACTTCGAGCGTCTCTGCGGTGATCTCAATTGCAATCGTTATGTGGCGCCACCGTGATATAAACAAAAGCACATGGGAATACAAGGCTGACGTCACTGTGATGAGAGCGGGAAAATATAGTTTTGGCAGTGCCTTTCCGCTGGCAAAACAGGTCGCACAATAGACTTAGTAATAGGGATGATAACAAGTACAATGTTTAAAAAATATACGCCGGATAAATTGGCCAATCTATTATAGACCTATCGAAAACAGTTCGCCTCTGAAAGTGTACGCGCTGTTTACTGTCCTCGAATTTTTTGTCCGCGCTGTACATGGTGATATTGTATGTCACCAATTGTCAAGAGCGAGAGAGTTGGCATAGTCTAGACATTAACATTTTTTGACCCATCAGGGCCATGCGAAGGCCACGAGCATCCGGTCAAATTGTGATTTTAATGTCATTTAGGTGTTGAAAGGTCGTTACATTGCTTGTACCTGAGACAACGACGCGTACGGGTTTCACGGTCCATATGTCCCCCATCATCAACAATGTGCGACTAATTCCGGCGATCCATATTCCACCTCCCACAGCATACTCCCACTACGTAACAGACATAGCATCGATTTATTACCGTCTTTAATTATCATTATACATCTGGCAGCTATTAGTAAGTCAGAACATGAATAAATAGGAGTGACAGCGACTTTGCTTTCCTCGCGTCTGAATAATCAAGCTAGGTACTTAATTTCTCTTATTGTAGAAATGTTCCGTATTTTTTCATTATTGAAGCTTACAAATTCACTTTTTGGGGCTGCCAACACTTCATCCTGTCAGTGTTGATGAATATTGCTCTATATTTTCACACCAGAAGAAGATGATTAGATTCGTTCTTTGCCTAATAATAAGGAACATTAATGTAGAACAACGCCATTGCAGTGGGGTAAGCTTTGTATGGAAGAGTGAAATACAATAGAAATCAATTGTACATGGTTTATATGCATATAATAGTAAAATGGTTTGTATCCATTTAAAAAGTACAACAGTAGTCAGAGACTCATCAATTATTATTGAACAAAACAGTAAACGATGAAATATGCAATATAGAATTACCATAAAAATAGTGATTACATGGATGGTACGGGAAACATTCAAGCATTTTAATAAATTATCAAACATGTGAAAACTTTATAGTTTTTCTATTTCTCCTGTCTTTTTGTACATACCACCTTCGGGTTGTTTTTTTTTGAAAGAGTGGTGAAATCGTACATTGACCATTACAGATACAGCTACAACATGCATTTGCATATTTCACAACTTAATTCATCAAGAATAGCATTTTTCACCAAATAATTGACCAGTACAGCTTTGATTAGAATAAATATCATTGTCTTTAAGCAATCTGTAGTCTTTTTCAAACACACAAATTGCGTCTACCAACTACTTGGTGGGAATAGTCAGACCCTCTTGTGCTTCTGCATAATTTTTACACCCATAAAATTGATAGGCAGGGTCCTTGGAAATCAGTTACATAGTTATTTTTCAACGATATAACATTTAATGTAAGCGTAGATATTGACCTTTTGGTGTGAAAGGTCATCCTGATGGTCTGCCATGGTTGGGATCCTGACAATGCTTATTATGGCCTTGATTTCAACTGTTCGTGCTGTTACTGGAGCAGTGTTTGGCGTTGCTGTTCGCTACAGCACCATAACAAATAACACATTAATTACTAACAATAGTCAAACACAGTAAATTTACATGCTTATGATAAAATGTTGATCTCTGCCTTACCTTATTTAGAGAAAGCAAAATCTCATCTACATCCTCAGCGCAATTAGACAGTCATCTTGGCGCCATCTAAGAATCCACCATGACCTGTTACCGGAAGGAAATATCTGATTATGCCATTAATCTTCCATTTGCCTTCACTTCAGCATTTATAGAAATTTAAGTAAATTTATATCTATAGTGTTAGAACAGTGAAAAGAGTTATACCTGGCCGAAAGGTTCCTCTGAATTGCCCACTGTCTGTATTATTCCTTGAGCCACTTTTCGCACAAATAATTGACGAAAATACACATATACACATACATATGCATACATATATATATATATATATATATATATATATATATATATATATATATATATATATATATATATATATATATATATATATATAAATATATATATATAGATATATATATATATAGCCACAAATAATTGACGAAAATACACATATACACATACATATGCATACATATATATATATATATATATATATATATATATATATATATATATATATATATATATATATATATATATATATATATGATATATATATATATATATATATATATATATATATATATATATATATATATATATATATATATATATATATATATATATATATATATATATATATATATATATATAGTTTATATGTGAATCTTCAGGGCTGGTCACATTACTACATAAAGTATTCCTTTTGTCCTTGAAGCCATTGGCATGTTGCAACTAGGAACTCTTTGTGACCGGAGGTATTGGAAAATGGTTGTCTCATTTTTATGTACTGGATTCAAGAAAAGTAGCAGTGTGATAAGCACCATGATTCATTGCTCCCCAATGTGACATTGCCACTATGCCAGAAGCAACTGTATGGCTGATGACGTGAGCAGCGTACTCGGAGGGTGGAAAAGGGTGGCAAGTCAATGTTTTTTTGTTAGTTTAGGGGCAAGTTTGACCATCTTACTGGAATCATTTTCATAGAATTCTTCTATATATTTGCCCATGAGATATGATGGTTATCAACAATAAAACCATGTTTTTACAAGTTGTTGCGAATAGTTTCCAGTAGGGGGGGGGGGGGGGGGGGGTGGGGTTGGTTGGATCATAGAATGTGAAAATATTTACGGTCTCCAACAGAAATATATGGTATCTGAATTGAAACTTTTAGCTGCTTCTTCAGGAGATTAACATTGTTGGAGTCATGGTCTCCTACAATGGCCACTAATTTTCTGATAGACTCGAGGAGCAATGGCTACATTTGAGCCCCGATCATTGATCCACTGCTAAGAAAATAACCAATTGGTTGTGTCCATTGCTCAACCAATCCTCTTGCCATGAAAACTAGGGCATGGTTCGCAAATTGTTTGTTATGCAGTATGCAAATTCCTCTACTAAATCATGCATCATATGACAGACCTTCTTTTATAGACACCTCATTTATAGAACACAATGCATAACTGTCTGGCCTTATAAGATAAGTTTGTTACTTTCAGTTTCAATGCTGTAAGTATATCAGCACTAAAACCTTGTACTACATTTACGTTTTGCATCACTCACCTCAGTGTTTGAATGGATTGCAAGCAAAATATTCGGCCTAACAAGCAGTTTTTGGGCTTTAATGAAGCAGAGATAAGGCAAGAAAATTTATCTTAAACAGACCATCTTGCACCTCTTTATTTGTCTTCATTGACATTCTCAGCTGAGTCACAACAAATCGCAGTTGTGTAGCTGAAAAACAGTACAGTTAAAGCTAAAGTTCAAATGATATAGCAGGATAATTTCTTTGCAAAAAGTTTATAATCCTTGATGGAGGTATATATATATATATATATATATATATATATATATATATATATATATATATATATATATATATATATATATATATATATATATATATATATTAATTAGTTAGCTTATATTACCTTCATTCTAAGTGCATGAATAAACTCTGCTTTTAAAAAGTTGTAATCTCTGTTTCGTCACAAGCACTTGAGACTTCAGGAGTATGATTCTCATCCCTTGAGTCCTCTACATTCTCTGCAGGTTTAGTCCTATCTGCATTGACTATTCACATCCAGACATAACTGACTCTATCATTGGAAGAATGTTAACTGATTTAGTTTGTGAATGGCTTCACAAATAATGAAGAGATTCTCAGTAGAAAGGTTATTCGTTAAGATGTAAATCATATATGAGATGATATAAAGATCATAGTTCTGTTTCTGCATTTACCTTCACACTTGACTTTAGTCGATAAGACAGAATCACTTTTCTCTCAGTAAGTAGTGGTCGAACGGACTACAGGAATGGCATTCAAAACCAGGGAATGTTTGATTTGGTTCATGAATTGGTTATTTTCAAACAGCTCACTACACAGTGCACAGTTTTTTTGCAAGGAATCATGCCGTCTAAGTAGGAACTCAGCACGTCTGGTACTTTGTACCCATTTCATACATCTGAAATAAGGATTCAATGATTGGGGAAACACAGTAGCACACTGATAACAACGATTCATTCATATAAATATTTCACCTTTCTCACCATCAGCACACACTAAAACAATTTCACATAAACACACAGA
This sequence comes from Urechis unicinctus, assembly GCA_034190875.2. Classification (NCBI taxonomy): domain Eukaryota; kingdom Metazoa; phylum Annelida; class Polychaeta; order Xenopneusta; family Urechidae; genus Urechis; species Urechis unicinctus. Next base: position 56,647,942 of record CM067347.1, on the reverse strand, counting down.
TATGCATTGGACATACTTGAAACAATTATTGTAATTAGCACTCACTTTGTGTGCAAGTGGCTCCCATAATGGTTCACTTTGCTTTTTTCAATATGACCAAAAGCCATAAGGTTTTCGCATTGAACTGAAAATCATGTGTGAAACATTTCATCATGCCAAAACCCAGTCATTGATGAAGTTAGCACAAGCTGCACCCTACACCTTACTAATAAATATCCACAAGTGGAGCCATTTACTGAGCCTCAAATCTGAAATGAAAAAATTGTATGTACTTAAATATTGAACATGCCATATTCTGTAGCAAAATTGTAACAAAAAAGTATTAACATTATAAGATTCAGAGATAGATCAATATCAGTTAGTTAACTCATCTGCATTACAAATTGCTGTATCTGTGTGAAAAACCCTAAAAAAATAAACGCAAGTTAGAAATCTTATTCAACTTAAAACTAATAAAATTAATAGTTTACTGTATAATAAAGTTCGTTATTTTGTGATGAATCATATCCTAACACCAATACTTAGCAATGCATTGAATATAGCTTTGTTGATCACTTGGTGTATTTAAGCTTACCGATCCTTCTCTCTAGGAAATCCCAAAAAAACTAAAGGTCACGTATTGTCCGTCTACAATTGTGGCAGTTAATCGCAGCACAATATTGCCTATTCGATTGTGTCATCCATGAGCTGGGCTGGACCATGCATGCTTACGTTCGAGTCAATCCTTACACTTCAGGCTTTACGTATCCCCCTGCCGACCCCGCTGTCTCGAGTAGTTGCACTGACTCACCTAAGTAAATAACAAGCCTATGTATCTATATTCACATGGGGAAAGTAGATTTATATACGACACATATAGCTACAACACCATTGAACTCACACTGGTTACGAGAAGAAGTCCAACGACACTAAATATGTTCACAGTTTAGATAAAATATTGGACAGCGTTATATCGCCCACGATGTTGACACTTTGAGTTATGCGGGACGAGCAACGTTCTCTACAACAGGAAAGGTGATCACAGAATTTCGCGGGCGTTGAACTGAGTTAGCTCTCTTAGCGTAGCTATTAACACTTTGGCTAGATGGCCACCAGTTGGTTCTCGTATTTCTCCCGTTTAGAAATTAGAGACAACCTTGTTGTAGATATTTGTATCGTATAGCCCCTCTCGCTGGCTCGGATCCAACTGCAGTGGGGTGGTCTCTGGACATAGCAGACGATATATCTCCCTGCTCTTTGAAGTGCCTGGTGTCCACTAGGGACGAGACTAGCTTGCATGGCCCTATCGAGTACTCCAGAGTAGTCTCGCGTATAATCGATGGAATAGATGTCATATCCGTGTGCTTGGAACTGTTGTTGGAACGATGGGAGCCTCGACTGCAAAATACCTATTGGAACCTCGGACACTTCGGGATATAGAGCTTTCTAGGCCACTTTTGATTTCTGATCGGTGTGTTGCAGCACAATGTTTAATTGTCGGCCATAGAGATTTTGGATACCACGTTTTTCGCCATCCATTCACTCCGCTCGTACAGAGTGCTTTGCCTCGAAAGAAGGTATAGTCGCGCTTTTGCAAATATCCGAACACATCGTCTACGAATTCTGGGAGGCCAGACGGGGTCGCAAGTGGGTTCTCCCTTTGTTGTCCGCTTCATAGTTCACTTCCACTATATCAGGCACCAGGTTGCTGTCATATGTGTTTTCTTGTAGGATATGTGCAGACACCGATTTGCATGCCCGAATGCCCAGTTGTTGCAGCAATATACTTTCCATCGTTGCTCGAGTTGCTGTATCATGGGAATACATGTTGTGTGCTTTTTCAAATGGAGTGTGATTCGGCTATCTCTATTGTCCAAACGCACAAACAAGGCTGCCAGGTTGTGTGCTGAAGGGTAACGCTGCTCGCTTCATCAACCACTCCTGTGATGTACGTCTGTTCTTGTACTCTACAATTAGAATATCAGCAAGATAGACAGGGTAATTTTAAACCTTTAGCCAAAGTTATTATTCATGATGTGATTTATTTTCAGCCCAAAGGTTATTGATGTCAGCTGCATTTTTCATCTTATTGGGCTATTTCTTGCTGTTTGATGAGCACATGAATGAAGGCCTTAGTGGACGACTCATTGCATTTGCAATTCAATAGACGTCCTGTCGGGCAAATGTTAACGTAACAATATGGCCTTTGTGAAAGTTTTGAGTCTGCGTTTTACCCAGGGACATTAATGTGAAGTATAAAAAACAACACAGAGGTTTTGTGATATTTTAAACACAATAGTTCTAAATTTCATAATGGGCATTTTCAACATGCAAAACGCGTGTTCCAACCCTGAGTGTGACAACCTGTCTGGTTACTAAAGCAGATATTGTAAAAATGTTCTTCAAACAATCTGAAAGGGATCTGAAAGATTATCTGAGGACGAAATTTATCCTGGCAACGACCGCACTCTGAACAATAATCACTGCCAGTCGTACGTAGCGATTGTTCCCAACAACAAATAGATATACAAATGTCGATAAAAATGCATTTGGTCTAGCAATAGCGTTTTGATGGAAAATTAATGTTATGACTTCTACTACAAAATTCTGCTATTGACTATTTATCATAATGGAGGATTATTGTCGGCTCAAAAATCTTTTGCTATACTTCGTGTTTTTTGAGGCGATGTGTGCCGTCGTTTACCAAACAACCATTAGTTCCAGTTTCAGGATACAAAAGCATATACTACTTGGATAATGTGTATCTGGCAAATGAAATTTCGTCAAGGATCGATTTGCCTTATTGTGAGCTCTCTTCGAACCATTATCCGTGACTAGGCTTTAAGGTGGAACAAAGTGGGTATAATTGCTGCAGTCATCCAAAAAAAGACAGACATGAACCCATGTACTGCTGAAGTTAAAAAAAAACAAATGGCTTAAGTCTTGCAGTTATACCAGGAAATAGACTAATTATTGCTGCGTGTTGAGGAAATAAGATATCTATTCTCAATTAATCCCTTTATGTGTGTGGCTATATTCAGGAATAACGCAAGGTGGTATTTACTTCACCAGAAGCTATCATGGACAGAGGATAGCTACGTGTGGTTTCTGATCTAGCCACGCGTATTTGCTTACTGGTCATGGATGAGAAACATTGTATAGATACATGGTGTGAAATCAAAATGCCAAAAACAATATCGATAAAACATCACAACTTTGTACGTCATAAAATTTGTGTAAGATTATCACAGTTCACAGAAACGTCCATTGATAGTGAAACACAGACTTTAAATTTATAAAGGGACCTCAACTGGGCATTATGTATTCAGGGGTTGCACTTTCCATGAACCTTACCAGTAGTCTGTATGACAACCACAGTCATCAAAAACCTTGTGGAATCGGTGAAGGAAGTCCTCTGCCTGTAAGAGGGTCAAATTATTGTCTCTCTCCCAAACAGGTTTGTTGTTGACATACCGCAGTATGTGTATTGAAGCCTCACAATAATTCCCATTTGTCATCACTAGGATGTATTTGATAATTACAGCCCACTCGGCTGATACACACACGGTTTCAGCAGCCATGCTGAAACTATTGAAGGGGGACAGCTGTGTCAAGAAAGGAGTTCTTACAGCTCTCCAAGTGGAGGGCGTGAGTTATGATGACATCAAAACATGCTGTGGTGGGCCCAAGTGCTGTAACATATGCACTGCGACTCCCTGAGACTAGCTGTCCTCTGCAATAGTTAAGAATGGGTTAAAATGTTTTTGTAGAGTTCACAAAAAAGAAGCACCTTACTTGCAAGTAACCGATGACCAAGTATTTAGTGCGCCTTCGTGTCCAGAAGTCTTGTATGTTCAGACGCCAGAACTGGAATGGCAGGCACATCCCCTTCCCTCACAGCATCACGACTGGCTAGGCGCTGGAGGCCTAGCAACAAGAGACCTTTTGTGTATTGCAGTTTACCATCATCTGACTCTTCATTCGTCACTACAATACCAGCCCTCTTTACACAAAGTAAATATTAATAAACAGTAATTGTTGGAGACTGATGCCTTTTTATATTCGGTAGATGCGCATGAGTTTTTATTGGACAGTCAAATATCAACAGAATATCTAATAAAATACACTCAAAGTACTAGCTATTCATACCTGGACCAATTAGTCGAGGAGTAACACATGCTCTGTGGTACTACTCCCACTTCATGCAATCGGTCTTAAGTTTGCACCTCCTCCCCGCCTCTCTTCAATTGGCATGAGCATTAGATGAAACCAGGAGCTGCCGCACATGCATCACTGCAGTACCAATTACCGCGAGACGCACATCTCACAGGTTAGTTCTGGTATGCGAGATGGAACTACTGTGTGGGGCATAGGTTGTTGTTACACTGCACCATTTATCCACCTGTACCTATTTATAGCATAAAAAGGAATGTAAGTGATTCAACACCCAAGTCAATACCTAAATTAATTGCAGCTTGCAATGAAGCATTAGAAATCATCCAAATGTCCTTTACCCACTTTGCAGGAACAGAAGGGGTATATGTCTTCACCATCATCATTATTTTGGGCCACCGCATGCTGAAATGTCTGACATGCCACATTGAGATCCTCTGTATTGTATGGCATCCAGCAGCACTCAACTACCCTGTTTGTCAATTGACGAAGCCAAAGGATGTCCTGCTCATTATCTTGAGGCATGTCAACAGGAACATCTTCTAAGGACTCCATCCCTGCCAACGTCATGGCACTTAAAAGAGTCAGGCCCTCTGTGACAAACTTTAACTTATCAGCAAAATATCCTTCAAATCCTTCTTTGCAGTAAATGTTACTAGATAAAACTTATTGTCTTAAAAGTCCCATGCGTGTTGGAAATTTTCCATCACCTTGGATTTGAGGCTTCTGTGATGGAAATAGGACTTCAGCATGCTAAGGGTTCCTTGGTTAGTATTATTCACGTTGTAGAACACATCCATGGTATCTTGTAAACAAAATAATCATTCTTGTAAAACTTTGCAATACATGCCCTGCTTAATATCCTGAGGCATGTGCATTTTGAAATTACACCTGGTAGCTGCTATTTGGTTTAAAAAAACTATACATTATATAGACAAACCTGTAGCAGGAGTCCCTCCTTGTGGAATTCCTGGGGGGTTTGAACTAGGCCCTGCAACATCTTCACAGTTGTTTGTGCAGGAAGACGCATTCGTTTGGCATTGGTAATGCGTTCAACACTAAGTTGATCTCTATTGCAAGGGATGGCGTGGACATGGTCCCTGTTTGGCGACGAAGGTACATATGGATACAAGTGGGTCATTAATTTAATGACACCAGTTGTAGTGGCTGGGTTACTTACAATGACTCCAAGGTCGACAACCTAGAGACATGCGATTAAAAGAAGTGTTTTAAAAAAATATTTAAGCTCAGTCTATATGTTGTCAGAGGTTGTTATAGATACTTTAGTTCACACCTTAAACTTCTTCTGCATGGCCCAAATGTGCTTATGAGGGATATGCCATGTCAACCGTTTACGGAGAGGGGAGAGGCAAGGGATGTTGCTGACAAATATCCTTTCCACCATAGTCGCCATCCGAGGTCCAAGACGCGACTTTCGAGCATGAGTTGCTGCTTCCCAGTTGAGGGGTCTATATACATATACATATTTGACTTAAAAACACATGCGATAAGGATAAATGGATACAATTTCTAGGGAAACTGTGTATGTTACCAGCATATGAATTCATTCGATGATAAGAGCCCCAAGATAATTATAATTCCATATCCAGGTGATAGTACAGTAAGGGTCGAAATGAATCTTACCTTAAATTCCCTTTTCTGCCTTTAATGGCTCTGTTTCTAAAGGAGCTAATTGAAGGAAGGGCAGAATCAAGCACATTGAAGAAAACAGGGGTTTTCCCTTTGACCTCCTCATTCACTGCCTCCCAGTTAAACTGCTGCAGCCTTGGGAGAGTCGCATCACCTTCCAGACTAGATATGGTGGATGAGCGTCTGGACTTACTGCATGTATGTTTCACGATCTCGTGCCTCATCATCTCACATACAACCTCAACACTGGTCTTCTTTGCAAATTTAGACTTGCCAGCAAGCAATCGAAAACAAAACTTGATAGTGGAGCCTAGGATTGACTTGGTTGCCTGACTTTTATAAGTGTCAGTAATCCATCTGAGGCGAAGCACTCTCCTGCGTGAATTGTACGATGAGGACAGGACAGGTTTGTGACTCTTGGATGGTGTGGACCTTGTGTCAGCTCTTTTAGGGGATTTCACAGGGGATAAGGATGCGAGTCTTTTCTTAGCGATGCAGAGGGGTGATGTTGAGGATGTTGTGGAGGGTCAGACCCGTCTAATTAAACGACATGTCGTATCTGGAACAGTCTTGGTCCATACCACTTTCACGCACTCCCTGCACAGGAATCCAGAAACCTCATGACCAAATACTTTGTTCAAAGTATTCGGAGTAAAAAAGAGAAGAACATGAACGCCTATTGTAACCACCTTTTCGTTTGACAAACGTTGCGTTGCACGCGCCACAGAGGTCTGACATTTTTAATCTGAAAGGCACAGGCTCAGAAATATAATATGTGTGATGAAGTGGAGTGAAGGTTTGCTTCATCAATCGTGACATTCATAACATTAAAAATTCTATAATGTTATATAACTGCACAAAAGAAATAGAAGCACTTAAATAAGTGGTAAAATTACACATATGCCATTAGAATGAACAGGTGGACAAAAGGGGGGAAATCTGCCATTCGCACAAGAATTTTAACAAAATTGTTCAGGGAAATGCCATTATTATTGGAGATTGCAGTTCATTAAACATTCAATATCGCTCATATTAGTGTTTCATTTTTCGTCATTTACATTCTCATGACTAATTTTTGTTTGTCAATACAAAAGGGGAGGCGTTACAACACCTTAAGTTATTTTTTGGGTGGGGGATAATAAACTATCATTTTAAAATTTATCGTTAATATTTCTGACAATTGAAGACTAACTTACGAGTTCAGACGCAGGAGGCAATAGCCGTCGATGGATGAGGCCATTGTGAGCAAGCGCGATGCGCGATAGCTTGAACTTGAAAACAAACATGATGCTGTATTTCAGACTTTTTACCGCTTCCCATATTGATTGAACTATAAATAATTACCATGGATGAAATCCCTCGTCGCAACGGGATACAATCGTCCATGAACATCATTGCATTCTAAAACTCAATCACTAGGGTATATTTGATGTTTGGTAGATGTCTGAATCGACCTCAAATGTTTTTCATTGCGTCGGTTTCAGAGAAAGTAAGACGTCTACTCAGACGTCTTGTAGGACTATAATTTGAGAAAAATTAGGTCACAGACGACTCAAATGTTAAAATCTAATAAACACAATTAAACCTTCTATTGGTGATGGACATTCTGGATTTTTTTCGTTATTTTCATGATTGTTATGCAATTCATTTTCATAATTTCCTGTCTGTGACAATTTGGACCAAAATGTTTTTTTACTGAACACAAATCAAACATTTCAATAAAACAAAATATAATACAGTTCATTCGTCGTCTTCTCCACTTATTACTTATTTTTTTAGGGTTTTTGTATTTTTATCACAGACAGGTAGCTTGCCTAAAACAGAACAGTATAACTTGTGCTTCATGTGCTTGCTGCGTACTATAAGAAATTTCGTTTCACACTCGATGAATGTAATATTTTAACATATGTCTGCCTGAGAGCTGAATATGATACTGATTGATTTTGATACTAGTAGAAAAAGATGCATATAGCATTTAGATGAATGGAACTGCTTTTTATCCTAAGCTTTAAATAAAATGTGTTTTTCACCTTTTGAAGGGAGGAAGCAGCAAATGAACTCATTCTTTCTGGTGTATTTCTAAGGTTTGAATAAAATCCTCTCTCTTTTGTGATGTGTGTCTAAGGTGCGTACAAATGCTCTCACAACTATCTGGTTCGTTCAAGGTGCATGGAAATCATCTCACACCTTTCGGATGCGAGTACAAAGCGTTCGAAAATACTCTCACACCTTTCAGGAGCTATTGTTGGGGAATAAGCTCTTACTTTTTATATATAGGGGAAAGCAATGTTGACTGTTTAATCATATGACCTCCTTCACTATGAGTTGCAAAAGCCTTGACAGAACTACAAGGTGAAAGAAGATGAAGAGGCCTATGAAAAAACATAGAGGAAGGACAGAGAGTACAGGCGGCAGAATTATAGAGAGAACACTGCTTATAGAGAGAAACAGCTGAAAATAGAGTATGAACAAGAAAGAAAGAGACATCGGAGTCCCATAGCTCTTCCCCTTTCACTGCTATGGGGCCTCGAAGCAGCCACCAGCATCCTCCGTTCACCACACCCGCAAGTTTGGGAAGGCAGTGCAGAGAACAAGGCAGAGCATGCGAAAGTCCCCAAGGAAAGAGACACGGGTTATTGCATCCATTGTAAACAAGATGACACCAACCTAACGTAATCTATTATCTGACAATCCAGATGACCAAACAGTGAAACGTCGCTCAATAGTACTAAAGAGAAGGAATCGCAGCGATGATGCTCTATCACCAGAGTAAATTATGTCTGTGGAGGCCTTCTTAAAGTGGGATGTCATCAGTAGCATGTGTCCAGGCCTTAAGGACTGCATATCTGTCAAAACTTCTAATGGGCGATAAAAAAAGCATGAACTTACAAGAAGCACATCAGCTGTTCAGCACCAACCATGTTGACATGGTTATCAGTTTCGCCGAGTTCTGTTAGCTAAGACCACCACATGTGCTTCCAATGACTCTGCGTGACCGAGAAGTATGCATGTGTCAACTTCTTGGCATCCACAAAATAACCCCCACATTTCCAAGCTGTGCTGAAGACCTGGCTAATGAGACAGTGTGTTCCATTGATGTAGAGCTGTGTGTGAACAGGTAGTGTGAGTTTTGTGGACTGGTGATAAAATAATCGAGATTAACGAGACAAATCTCAGAGCTGGTGTTAATAAATTTAGCAGATAATAGTTGGTATTACCCTGTGGTTGACTTTAAGGTCGGTTGGTCGTTAAGGAAGTAGTTAGTGGGCACCAATTGTCATTTGTATATGTTTTGTTTACCAAATAAATGCATTGACTAATTATATTTTTCTGTTAGTTGTACACAAATCAAGTTCATCATAACAATAGTACAAATATTCATTGCATGCATACAAAAGATTGCATTAAAATCAACAGTAGATAAATGTCCCGACTGTGACCTGAATCGATGCGCAGTCGGTGACAGGTATATTATTTACCATTTTATAAAAAACAAAATACATCAGTTTATTTAAATGCAGTTTCAGTACTTGCCAAAGGTTGGCAGAGTTTCTGATCTGCTCACACATAGCCTACTTATGTTGTCTCGTAGGTGTTCTCTCTGCGACATGATTTATTTTATATCCATCCTCAAGATTTAAAGATCCTGATAGATTTAAAGTATTATTATCAATAAAACGTTGAACACTTGTTTGATATTGAAATGAAAAAATAATCAAAATTATTTTTTCTGGCCATTATTTTGAGATACTTTACTTTCCATGTCTGTCTCTTCTGTGGCAACACAATGCTGTGGAAAGACCCAATAATACTTTTCACATAATAAAACCTAATCTCGATACTTTTATAAACATTTATTATATACAGTACCTGCCTGTTTGTAGGGGTGTCAGAACAATTAAGCTGGATCCCTTCCCCACACATTAGCTGTGTGTGGCGTTTTAAGTAAAGGAATAAGTGCATGATGCTTATTTGCAGTTATAAGACATGGCAAATTTCAGAAGTACATCTAACCGTCATGCTTTATTTATAAACATTGACAATGCAGCTGATCATATCGCATACATTTATCACAGGGCATGTATACGCCGGCTGTCTTAAGTTGGGTTGGGTTGAGTTGTCTGTGTTCAGCTCATAGGGTCACGGCAAGGTGTGGAATGAAATAAAAACACACGTAAATTTACCAGTATTCATGTTGTTACTAGGAAGGCATCATGTGCTGTGCTAACAACAATATTACCACGGTTACCTGCCTATCAGAAATATAATACTTACTACTGCACATTAGAAATGAAGAACTTTAAAGGGTATACGTGTATGTTACATCAGGGATGCCTGTAGCTCATCGTTGTGACGGATTAAATCTACTCATATGCATGGATCTCAAAGTCAAGGGGTTGCTCAGACATATCTATTGAATAAGGGGAGATAAATACAACAGCAATACAAATACACACCATTTCAGCCATTAACTGCCATTTTTTTGCTCAACATCATTCACTTTTCGCCCCCAAAAAATTTCTTAAAACCTTGAGAGTTGGGTGAGAAATTCTCAGTTGGGTTGAATTACTGGATGACGTTCCATGAGGAATTGAAATGCATCGTGCAGTGTCCATTTCCTGCTGTACATGAGATAAGCAATGATCAGCGTAGAACTTTCGCTACGACCCATGTTGCAATGTACCAGAACATGGCCCTCATGACTCTGAAAAGCATTGTTGATGAACTGGATGACATGGGCGAACTCTTGCATTTAATTAGCAGAGTTGTCATTATCCACTTTTATCTGCAGATATTGGACGATATCAGGAAATACATTGACAAGTTCCAAGCATACATTAACGATGTGAGTTACACCAAGGTATTGGGTGATCTTGACAACGCTAGCCTGGTTCCAACTACAGCAGATCTTCAATCGCAATGAATGGATAGTTCGTGATAAATCTGTGACGTTCTCGTTCATTGTTGAGAATTTAAGAAGGTAAGGGTACTCGTTATAACCATCCCTTTAAAAGTTAGTGTCGAGATTTTGAGATTGCATTTCTGCGAATTTTCGCCAGATTGGACGTTCCTTGTTGGAAAAGTATAGACCTTTGTGATCATAGTGTAGGAATCCAAAGGTTCAGAGTTGCTAGCAACTTGGGACGCATGGATAGCCATTGTGATGTGCATTTGTTTATAATCATCTATAACACTAGTCTCTATGATCAGCATATACGAAGGGTCATATTAAAATGCTTTTCTATCTGCAACCCCCATATATTATCAGCACGATATGATCCGCCTAGGTTAAAATTATAAGAAGCCTCTATGTCTGCAGTTTCTAAGACAAAATCTTATTACAAGTGAAGTCAAATGCGCTATTTTCGCCCCGTGTGTCATATCATGCGGACACCCGTAAAATTAGTGACACTTTATGTTACACATTACCCATAACGCTAATCGTATATCTTTCTTTGCATAGCACACCAATATTCATTTTGATGTTATAATATTAAACATAATTTACATACTCACTCACACTTTGAATAATGTTTTTAATATATCCTACATTACTTATCCTCAAGGCACACTGATCGCTTCCGTACGCGCATTTGTTCCCAGGTATATTTACGCCATAAAAGAGGGAGATAACGCCTTCATCCGACTCGCCAACACCTTGTAGCCAAAGCTCACGTCTTCCTGGCCATGGAAACAGTGGAGACATACATCGGCTCAACCAGACGTCGGATAACGCACACCCCTCATCTCAAGCGACGCATGGCGAGCCCAATACGGCAGCCCTCCAGATCAAAATCAATGAACCAAATAACTTCCATAGCATTATTCCATTGTTCTTGTATATTTAATTGTAATGACACTAATTAAATTCTTCCTAAATCATTGATTAAATTAGATACAATTTTAGTATTTTAGTATTTTCACCTTTTAAGTATAAGCTAATAGCTTTTTCCCATGTGGTTTTAGTGCGGAGTAATACTGTGAACATGTAGTTAACGTCACAACGGCTAGATTATTACATATTTTAATACTTTCCATTTTATTGTAATATACTTATTTTAATACCATTTAGGCAAGCGAAATAAGAACCTTTGTAAAATGATTATAACAGTCATGTATGTATGGACTAAGCTGGCCATCATTCATACTGTTATAGTGCAGTATAGGTGTCACAAAGCCTTCTGCTACTTCTGTCGGTGGATCTGCTAATGGTAGAGGAACCAAGGTACCCCTGAACAGCAGCACACTTGCGATCAGGTCAGTAGGAGAGGACGGATTAGACGTGCTTTGATCCTTGGTGAGTTTTGAGCCATTTGTAAGAGGCTCTTTCTTGGGGCATACACGTGGAAATAATCATCCTGCGCCGTTACTTTGGCCACAAGCCATGTGGCTGTCCTTCATACCTGCGTCATATATCATACAGCAATCTTAGTTCAGCTAGATGGCGTGAACGTCAGAAAGCACATAGATATTGAGTCAAAATGGTTAAACTCCATACGTGAAATATAAATCCAGACTAACAGCTATTTAGCCAAAATTAGATTAAACAGAGCATGGTCAAAACGCACGGTTGCTACCATGACAATTTCTTGACATTTATGGAATTGTACACCACATATTTCTTATTAACGGTTTCTTCCTATGTTCAAATAAAGATAGTTGCCAGTTGTTGACAAAGCCTTGAGTAACAGCCAGTGACGCCACAAAAACCATTATAATGGCAGTATTTAAGCTTCTCTTGAAGATAACTTAATGGGCAAGGTCATTGATGTTACATCAGCATCTTACTTTAGGCTCACTTCATTCACAATGCTGATTAATAGGAATGAAATATGACATGCCAATATGTAACACATAATCAATATCAAGTTAAATATCACTGTTTCGCCTCTGATAACACTCCCTCCTTTGTTAAGTGGGCACTATGAGTGATTTCTGAAGTGTCTTTATTATTGTGATCAACCTTTGTCGAGGCATGGGCTCTCAAAAAAGGGAAATTTATGCATCGAAGACCGAATCAATAAACTTAACAATCTATCTGTCTTGCATGTTTTTCCATACGCTTTGCCATAGAGATATACAGAGGAAAACTATGCTCATTGTTACTTTTGTCAGGGAGTTCAGAGGCTGGGTCGGACATGGCATGAGGAACAAAGAGGTTCCCTGCCAGGATGCTGACCCATTATATCACCTTCATGCTAAGCATTCCTGCTGAAACAGAAAAAAACCTTAAACAATTGAGCATTGCGCTTAATAGCTATAAAATCTCACGAAATGGCCCATGAAAATTGTGACGTTTGATGTTTTCATCATTCTTGTGCACTTGTTGTAGACCGTTACTTATTGGCACACTGTCAAGAAGATCCGATCAAAGGCACAATGTGTGCGATATAATGGACATTTTGCTTAATGATACTTGAATAAATACCGATGGACTATCGACAAAGTTGAACAGAAAATAAAAGATGTTGATAGCGTATCAATGGAGGAAATCGTCCTTTGGTCTCAACATGCAGGCATCTTGAAATAATTGGTCGAGAGAGGGAGAGAGGGAGATGATTTGACGGTACAACTTCCTAATATACTGCTGATAGATGGATTAATCATCAAAAAGAAAACGCGTAACAGCTATGATACAGGATGCACTTGTAATCATAACGTTATAGTTGCTCACACTCAAATATATATATGCACATATATATATATATATATATATACATATATTTATGTATATATATATATATATAAACATATATGCATGCATATATATATTCATATAAAAATACTTATATATATACATATATATCAAATGTATAAATATATGTATATATAGATATATATTAGATGAATGTATGCATGCATATATATATGTATTTATTGGCGTATATATATACATATTATATATATATATATATATATATATATATGCATATATAAACGTATGTATACATATATATTTATTTATATATGTACATATATAAGCATGTATGTATATATATATAAATGTACACACACGCACACATACATATACATATATATACACATACATATACATACACATATACACACACATGCACATACACACGCACATACACACGCACATACACAGGCACACACACACACATATATAAATATATATATGTATATGTATTCATATATATATATATATATATATATATATATATATATATATATATAATATATATATATATATATATATATATATATATATATATATATATATATATATATATATATATTATATATATATAGTTATTCATATATAACATTGTGTGCGAAAGGCCAAATAAACTATGCAAGGAAATCCCGTACATTGATTTTCACTCGAGAGATCGTATCTGAATCAAACGCACGACACCATGAACTGTGTTCTGTTCCAAAGAGAGTCATTTATTTTGTTATATTTTTTTTATACATATTACATATTTATATAAATTCATAAGGCGCTCTAAAGCACTGATACATTAAGCTGTTAAATTATACTATTATAATAATAAATTGGCTATTGGCCAAACAAACACCATTAAAACAATAAATCAATTAATGTGGATCACAGCTGGTAGAATGCTGTTTTGCAGACTAAATCTACCTGCTTTTCCAGTGTGAGGGAATTGTCCTCCATCACACCAATATTCTTCACATGTTCTCTGTTTGAAACTTCAGAATTCCCTATACTGATTGTCATTGCTATCTCTCTAGCTTTTGACATCCTGGAGCTAAACATCATCATTTCAGGCTCATCATCATTCCGCTTGAACCAGTTCACTTTCATCCATCTGCGAATATTATCTACTAGCATCGTCTTTCCTCTTGAACGACGTAGATAAAATGTGTCATATGATTCAAGAAACTAAATGACCTCTCAACCGTGGGCTTGGGTTTTCGATCGCACAAAGAGGGAATCATCACTCACTTGCTAACTTGATTAAGTGCGTCGCCTGGTTATTCACTGATTGTACTTTTATACACTTGAGACTGCTCTTATGGATAACTTATCGACCAGGAAGTTTGCGAAAAACCGTTTGCTATTTGCGCCGCCCGTCACCGCTAAAACATTTACACAAAGCAATATCTTTATGTACTTCAGGTGTAAGTTTATCGCGTTGCCATGGAGCGCGTTGGTACACACATATGTCGACAGTCTCATATCAGCATGTGTCGATAACAACTAGGTCGATTTATCATCACATCCGACCAATTTCTGAAAAAGGACCACCCATACATGTTTTTTACCTGCGCATAACCTCACGTGATAGCGAAGTTTGCTGCAGGGTGAGGTATGAATTTGTCGCGCAGTTGCCGTATTAAGTCGGCAATTACGCGTGCGTATAAGGTGAGTATGAGGGCAAAAGGGCAACCGACCATTCCGAAGCAGTGTTCTAGATTATTTTCAAGAACAATTTACACAGCCTCGCATACTTTTGTAGGGGGTCGGGATGAAAATGAAAAATGAAAATGCACCAGTTACTTAGCGAGCTTCACCTGTAATGTGATGTAATCGCCGGCCCCATTAGCCAGTTAGTGTCTGATAATGGTTACTTGATTCCAATAGTTACCAAAAATGTCATGCGATGTCTGTTAAATCCATCATGGTTCTAAATCACAATTAAGGCAGTTTTACAACAACATGGATACTGGAATTAAGTCATACCCATAGATACAGACATTCCGTTTTCTGTCCCAAACCAGTACCACAGTACATCTACATGACCACCAACATGGAACATGACATTGAACCCAGATCATTACCCGGCATAACACCCTTATCAACATGATCACAATATGTAACCTGCCATTAACTATAGGTCATTAATCACGGGAACGTGTCACCACGACTTTCTCTAGTTACGTTCCGCAGTGGTTAAAAAAAAGCGTTTTTTGACAAATCATTGACCATGAGATGTAGCAACTCATTCACAATATTGCTAACAGATATGGCTCATTACCAGAAGGGTAATGGCTCCCTAAGTGGTTTTTTTCGACCGTAGATAGTTGCGTTATCAGCCTAATGACACGAGAGCTTTCCATGTTAGATTTACATAAATGTCTATGCACAAGTTGTGAAAAAATAAGTATTGAAAATACGCTGTAGATTTTATGGTGGACACAACACAAACCATTTTTATTACAAATAGCAGTTTTAAACTTCCTTGTTGGTTCTCATAGGAGGAAGCAATCAATAAACATGGCGGCTTGTTTGAGTTACCAGCCTATGATCGTGAGAGGTTTCCGTGGTAGATTTACATGTTTTAGCTTCTCATGAATATTTATACACTACGAAAAAAACCTGTAAACGCATAAAAATAAAAAATACTATATTTTATGGTTGACACGTCACATACTATCTATACTACGAATAGCAGTTTAAACCCCATCCTGAATGTCTTTGTTGGTTCTCATACCAGGAATCGCCCATTATACATCACCGCGCTGTCTTGCTCGTGATAATCTCGAGATGTTATTCAAGTATCCTGAGCCTATTGATTGCTCTTAATGGGCATGGCGGTAAATATATCACAGATTAATGACCCATGCTGTCGTAACGATGAAACGGGCCCTGCGATATTCATCAGGCACTTATCAGAAGCTGTTCTTCTTCATTTATGATCGCTGGTAAATGTTACATCATAAATCAACATATAGATGACATATCTCTTGTCCATGCTTAGCAGAAGATGCTTACTAGAACTGCATCGATTAGGTAGGTTGTCAACCGGATTGTAACCGCGAATCTGTAATATTGGAACAAAGATGACTTTGAGGGATATTGTCAAAAGTAGAAATACACCCCTTTTTTTTGTATTATATCGAACATCGATTAGTTAACTACAAACAGAAAAAGCAATGTTACAGAAGAAGTCTGATATTTTATCATTGAATGCCTGCATATTAACTCGTATATACCTTGTCTCCTCTTCTCACACAATGCCGTGATTTGTCACGATATGAAACAGTTAAGCAGCATGAAGAATAAAACGCGAATGGGTCTTCTTCTAAGTATTCGACTCCACATTTTGGGAAACATACATTTTTATTTGTATCTGTGTTTCATCCCTGGCTCTGGAGTCAGCAGAGAGTAAGTGTATCGTGAGAACCACAAGATGTGCTTCCATGTATAAATATGATAGATTCAATTTTCTTCGCTGATCGCTTATCTTGCGTGACGTATGACCGTACACTACCTTGTCCCATCACCTTGTCCATTTTCATTCCTATGCTTATCATATAGATAAAGGGGATTCGTACTTATTTACATATATGTCTATTGAAATAGATTTACTGTACAAAGATAACCGCTGGGGTAGATATAAAACTACATATTCCAGGACCTGATATGGTGGTGGTGAGGGCGTTAGCTGGACGTAAGTATCAAACAATACTCTCAGCCGATAAAACAAAATGAGCGCCATCCGGTCTTCGTGAAGGGGTTATGCGCAGACAGCCGCTACACTATATACTCAGACTTCAAACCTTTGGTCGCTTTTGTGCATAAGTGTATATGTGTTATATTGGTTTTGTACAAGTACCATTAGTGATCACACTGTGCATGTTCAGATGGGATCTAAGTCCAATATTTTACCGACCAGGATGTATGCTTGTATAACAAACCACTCTTCTCCACTATTGCACAATTTTTCATAGATAATTCTGATTGAACTGTTCATTATATTTGCTCATGCCGCATAGCACAACGCTGTCACGTGATGGGATGTTTTCTTCGTCGTCATCCTTTTTAGCGTGAGGGGGTGGGGTGTCTGGCGGTGACGGTGGCCGGGGATGTTTGTTGATTTGTGCGGTACGCACCCAATCGATTGTCTTATAGTCCGATAGCTCATAGGCCGTCTCGTGGATGACTTCAGGGCCCTTCTTGAGGAGTCCATCTTCCGACAGGTACTGTAGACATAGATATAGGTATCGTAACAGCATATCGAAGGCATTTACTACAGACGAGCATGAGTCAGACACATACCTTAAAGATATGATAAAATAGTGCAGAAGATTAAATACTCACTTAAAGATGTGATAGATTAGTGCTGAAGATTAAATACTCACTTTAGATGTGATAGAATAGTGCTTAAGATTAAATACTCACTTAAGATTTGATAAAATAGAGCTGAAGATTAAATACTCACTTAAAGATGTGATAGAATATTGCTAACGATTAAATACTCACTTAAGATGTGATAGAATAGTGCTGAAGATTAAATACTCACTTAAGATGTCATAGAATAGTGCTAAAGATTAAATAATCACTTAAGATGTGATAGAATAATGCTGAAGATTTCATACTCACTTTGAGATGTGATGGTATAGTGCTGATTATTTAATACTCACGTATGGCTCTTTATCTAGGTATTCGATTAATGTTTGGCGAAATCAACATTTTCGCACGGATCCTGGATTTCATTCTCTGGTACTGGAGTCCAAAATATACACATGATCTCACTAATGACCACTTATTTTGTAGTAGGAAATGGCGATGAATCACTCGGTATGCAAATTAAGTTCATCGTCGATTGCGTACTCATGCCTTGTAATTTGGGTTATAAAAGCAACGTTAATGAAAATGTTAATGAAAATGCTCACCACAGTCTGGTGTCTTTGTCTTTTTTTTAGATTTATCTACCATGGCATACACCGCTGAAACACAGTTAACAGGTGACGTTGATCCCATGAACCAATGAGTATGTATGGATAGAACAGTTTATTGAGGAAATGCATTCTCAAAGTAGTCATGGTAACTATAAAGGAGACAACAAGACATGCTCACTGGAAGATTTGGCTTGCATATATATATATATATATATATATATATATATATATATATATATATATATATATATATAGATATATATATATATATCTATATATATATATATATCTATATATGTGTGTATCTATCTATCTATATCCCTATCTATATCTCTATATCTCTATATCTCTCTATATTTTTATCTCTCTGTGTATCTATCTCTCTCTCTATCTCTCTCTATCTCTCTCTATATCTCTCTCTCTATATCTCTCTCTATATCTCTCTCTCTCTATCTATATCTCTCTATATATATATATATATATATAAATCCATCGACATAGTCATTACAACACCGAAGAAGGGTCGCAATAATGTACACTTGAACATTAAGTGAATTTGGCTAGATGCCCAATTGTTGATATAGACATGATAACCATCAGATGTAGGGTCTTTGTTTGAGACAGCGGGTTTGCGTGGTGGTGGGTCGTTAAATGACACCTCTTCATGTGGCGCTATGTCTGATCACACAATCATCACTCGAGGATTAAGATGAATAACACAGCTAGCCCTATATGATATCTTCTCATTATTCAAAAATAATTCGTATTTGTTTTAAGGATTACTCTGATTTGGACTTTATCAATAAGCTATAGCTCGTTTCTGTGGGTAGACTGGGATGAAGTAAACACCCGTGCGATAGCACCCATTACGAATGCAAAAGTTGATAAGCATGAACATTCTTATCGGTTTTGCATTATGTGCGTTTGTGAATACCAAAGCGACCGGTATATATGGTAGCAGTCGCACCATTTGATCATGTATATGGTTTAGCGAACTCACCAACGCTATCATCATAACCTGGGTTCCCCACTCCATTTGGAATCATACCTAAGTCGTCTTCACTTGAAAAGAAACAACTATCCATAAGCATTGACCAGTGCAGTTTGGCGGTTCATAAATGAATCAGAAATACGCAAATAAGAAGAGGTAGTTATGAAGACGGGGGTATTAGGAGAAAACAGAAAAATAAGCATTACATGGACAATCGAGTAGATGACATGGGTCATTCAGGTTGAAATTGTTTAGGATCTAGATAGTCAATTATGATTAAAGACATAAGCGTATAGATTAAGTGGTTGAACTTTCATAGATTATGTAGAAATATTGATTCATCAAATAAATGAAAAGGTCACCCGATTTCTCGATGCGATGGATCTGCAGACAAATGTATAATCCAAATGACTTAATAGCAAGTTGTTATGATAATCATAAACGAACGGGATGTTGTACTTCATAAATCAACAATAAGGCGATATCTGTTTCATAGCCCGCTAGGTTGAAGTGGTTTTTGTTATATTACCAGGCACATATTCAAATATAGATATACTATCTTTAGTTGCCTTTTTGTTGTAGTAAACGAATCCACCTGTCACTAATGCTGCAGCAGCGACTACAGCAAATACAATACCCACAACCAGTCATATGTCCATACCATACCATATGTCCTTGCTCATGCGCCCACAGGTTGAATATATTTTGGGCGAAAAAAATTTATTTTTTTGTCTCTCATCGTCTCCCCGTTTAGATAACACTCCCACTGAGCGGACCTAGGAGTTGTAGTTAGTACACAAGCGTTATTCAACGTGTGTGCAATAATAACTTAAATATGACCATCACAATACCATTATATCGATTCCACACTCAAGTGTAGTATACGGCACACATCGAGTTAAGCTAATATATGGTAGACTTACATTTGTAATTAACTGTATGGCAGGATACCTGATGAATAACCTGCCCGGGTGGTCGGCCTCACACTGTGAAGACCCATTCCGTTGATGCTTGGAGCTGCAACCATCACAGAGGTGATGGGTATAGTTTCCTCCGACGTGTTAGTTTTGTAATAAAAAGTCTACGCTGCGGACTTTCACTTCGTTCATAAACAACGTGAAGTTTATTTCGGGGATCCCAGCGCCCAAGCAGTGTATGGCGGTGTTCGGTGGTCATAAAGAATCACAAGCGTGTCGTTTTCCTGTGGTTCAACTATATAAGAGAACTCTGAAAAGCAACCTCTTAAACTTACTTCAGGTGGTGGCTGCTATAGGCGAAGGAATCAGGTACTTAGAAAATAGTGTACTGAATAATTCTCAATGGAAATCACTTTGCATACCGTTGATTGTTAGACTCACTGCCGTTGGTCTGAACATCCTCCGGATAATTGGTCCCATAAAAGATGTAATTACCTGCCATCACTCATAGTAATCTGGTCGCCTCTGTGATCCACAGGTAATGTCCTGCTCTCAAACAATCAGGTGTACTCCGTCGCAGGAGGGTTACCGTCACTGCCGTCAGGTCCAGGTGTAAAGACACGCGTCAGCTCGGCCATCGTTCCCGTGCACACAAAAGACTCATTAAATCTCAGTGATGGAGATTCAGGGATGCCTCAAAAGGTTTCGAAGAATGCGATATGCGAAACATGCGCTGAAACACAAAAATCTAGTTGATAACAACTTTCTAACTAACAGAGGACCTCAATATCAAGAATGTGATCTTCTGGGAATCCTACGTTATTGTCGGATGAGCAGGTAACACGACCACTTCCAATTTTGCGGACATGTACTTCATTTGTTCCGCATGTTAGGTTCATGCGTGAACGCGTCAACAATGGAGGATTATTGGATGTACTCACCAGAGTATCCGTCACGTTCTCATTGAGCTGAATAGTTACGCTGTAGACATGTTGGTTAGAGTTTGACCAGGCTGTGGGCGGGCGATGAATTGACAGGGTACGCTCAATCAGAGCGGACTAAAAGGAGGCGTTTGTGTCTCACTATAATTCAGGTTCCCTAAGGTACTCCTTCGTTAGGATTTCTCCCTTTGGTGACGCGCTGGGTCCTGCTCCTTGTGAAGTTATACTCGGCCGGGGTTTCTTTTCCTCCTTGTACGATCCCTAATACAAGAGAAACGTCAACAGGTTGATGACCCTCTATTACCACCTGGTGAGAAGCTGGTGAGTTCGCCGCTAAAGGCGGCTCTGTACACAGAAACATAAGTGTAATATCTTCCGTGTAATTAATGTTAGAATATTGTTTTGTTCAACAAAGGAATGAGAATTAATTCGATTACCTCACAAATGATATCCACAGTCCGGTTCTCGAATATCTGCCGGAGTACGTGCTGCCGTATCTCACACCATCTGCTCTATTAGGTTTATACGACCATGTGTTCATGACGTTACCACCATCATCCCCGGTATGATTGCTTCCGCCATCCCCACAGCATGAGGCTGTCCACCAGGTGAAGACAGGGTCTGGGATAACTTCATTGTTTGTACCGCACGTCAGGTTGTTTGTTGTGTCTGCAACATAAACTGGTGTTTCCGGCTGCCAAATGGGTTGGTTCGCTCGATCTTTACTCACACACAACTTAAATTAAATCTAAATATATCTCGCAATACAGCCTTGGGTGATTCATTCAGGGGAAGAAAGTTGGGAGCCAGTGGAAAATTGGTACTCCATTATGAAAACATACATACATACATACGTACATACATACATACATACATACATACATACATACATACATACATACATACATACATACATACATACATACATACATACATACATACATACATACATACATACATACATACATACATACATACATACATACATACATACATACATACATACATCCATACATGCATACATACATACATACATACATACATACATACATACATACATACATACATACATACATACATACATACATACATACATACATACATACATACATACATACATACATACATACATACATACATACATACATACATACATACATACATACATACATACATACATACATACATACATACATACAGACATACATACATACATACATACATACATACATACATACATACATACATACATACATACATACATACATACATACATACATACATACATATGCATACATTTATACGTGCATCATCATCAAACTATGTATCCACACACCGCATGAAATACAATATCGTATGTAGATGTTATTCAACCAAACGAATGGCTACGATTTCCAGCTCCTCATTGTCGTTTTGCATCCTACATGTCAACAAGGATAGTTGAGTGGTGCTGTAAACGTCGTGGTCTTTGATCCATAGTTGATCTCAATGTTGGCGCTCTTATATCGTACAGACCAATGTGATTCTGTGTACTGATTGTGCAATCTATGGATATAGGAATACATCGATTCCATCGCCATTTCTTACGACTGACTTTTAAGCTGCAACAGATTTAGATTCATTTATTTTGCCAAACAAAAATCACAACCATTTGTAATAGATGTACATAAATAATAATTGTGTGTCATTTGAAGCCATGTGTAAGGAAGTGATAACTGATTAAGATTTCATTATCTGATTTCAAAAGATGTAGGTGGCATCAGCATTTTATAATTTAATTGAATGCTGGTATATATTTACATAACATATCAGTTTATTGATTGAACAGTCTCATCATACTTATCTATGCAATGTTTTTTTTAATAATTTTGTAATTGGGTATTAGGATACTGTGGTATCTTATTTTGTTTACATGACAAGGAATTGTTTTATTATTGTGATATTTCATGTTGTGAGCATTAATGTATTGTCAATGTTTTGTACATAATGTGATTGAACAATGTTGTCCTACTTTCTCAACCATCTCTACACAAGGAATGTATTTTACAACACGAATTTATTGTTACAATATCTGTGCTGGTATATTTTAGGATACATGATATTATTGGTGATTACAGTTGTGGTATACGGTGTTTATGCAACCTTTTTTTATGAATGTGTCATGTGAAAAAGCCATGTATATTTAAGTGGATGCATTAAGGTTTCAAAATGGTGATTCAAAAATGTTTGGCATCAGAATTTATAATTTAATTGTAATCTCTGGTATATTGGTCTACATACATATCAGTTTGTTATTGAGCGAGTCTGGCTAACAATACTTATCAATGGCAATGTTTTTGGAAGATAATGTGTATGTTATTGTTAGGATACAATTATCTTTATTTTGCATGTTAGGTGACATCAGAATTTTATAATTTATTGAAATGCTGTGAATATATTCAGATTTGATAGTTTATTATTGAACAGTATGTGTCATGAGGGTATGCACTGTTTATAATCGAATGTTATTGCTAGGATTCATTTTTTATTTTATGTATTTGACAGGTTAAGTGATGCTGGTATACAATAAATTACATATACAGTCTATATTCAACAGTTTAGACATATATCTATGACATTAGTTTTTAGTATAAGTGATGTTATTGTTAACATATACTGTGGGTATTAGTTATGTGAGCATTAATTAAGACAAGGGAATTGTTTTATCGTGTTGTGATTATTGGATATTTGTGAGCATTATTGAATGAGTGTTAAGGTGATGGGGGTGGATGATTATGGGTGATTATGGTGAAGGAATAGTGGTGTGGGATCCATGTTGATCGACTTTATTAGGGTGCAGATTGAGATCATCTGATATTATGTTGTACGATCAAAAGCCATTTTTCATTTTATGTTCATAAATCAATATACAATGGGTACAAATACATTTTGTGCATATATTCATATTGTGAGCAATTTGTAAGCTGCAATAGTTTAGATGTCATTTATAGGGTTAGTGTTAGCAATAGGATAAATGTGTGAAACAAGTCATTTGTGTCAAATGACATGTGTAATAGTATGCTGATTGAAGTTCAATATGATTGCAATAATATAGGTGGATCAAACTAATATCATGTAATTGTTTTATAGAGGAGACCCCCTCTACATACATATGCTTGTCGTTATTGATAGGGCAACCTGTTTGAAACAATGTCATGTCTTTGTCAATTTGAAGCCCATGTGTAAGGAAGTACTGCTGATTAATGTTCATTATGCTTATTTGACAAAGATGTAGGTTTAATCAGCATTTTATAATTTTATTTGAATGCTGGTAGCAGTTACATACATATCAGTTTATTATTACAGTCCTGCCTCATACTTATCTATGCAATGTGGTGCTGGAAGCATTTTATGTTGTGGTTTGAAATAAAATTTGAATTCGTTTAGTGTAAAAATATCTGTAACTTTGTGAATACTTAGTTCCATAAAAATTGGGTCTATATAAGCATGAGATTTCATTATGCAACTGTGAGATTAAATATCTACACTAAATTAGAATTGACTTTACAAGCAATAATATCTATTTCGGATATACGAAACGGAAATGAGTGTCACAAAGCTTACCTAATAATGCTGATACGATATAAAAGTATGCACACATCTTGCGAATCATGCTGCGTTGGTTTGGTTAACAGTCGCTCAATGTTTCAAACACAATGCACTGTTCATACGTACTTCATCTTACGCAGTTGGCAAACTGCCAAGATGGTGAAGCTACTGGTTAGTATCATAGACAAAAATCACAAATTCAATGATGCAAAGGGACATTGTGTGTGTGGTGGTACATTTTGTATTTTGCAGTGCGCAATAACAGAGCGTATTATTTGTTTTCATCATTCTGATTTTCATTTTATATCACAAGAAACTCTGCGCACTATTTTATTTTTCGGATCACTTATGGTAAGATTAAGTAACCCCACCGTCTTGATATTTCGCCGATACAAATGTGATCGACATTTTCTTAGCACGATGGCTGGAATAGCGGTATGTCAAATATCAATTACGTTCTACATTGAAGGCCGCAATGGACAACACTTGTAGTATTTTAGGTGTTTTTGTATCACTGATCGGTAAGTGAGTTTTAGTTTAATACCGATACCGAAAATATAAAAGTTGTCACTATTTTGTGTCCTAAAGTTAATAAAAGTAGTTTCATAAGATCGTATAAAATAAAGAAGTTGGAACAGATGATCATTCAACCTAAATTTGCATGATTATGTTATAAGCTATTATTTACTGACCCTTGCGATTGATCACTTCATACCTCGGTCGTATTTGCTAGTGCAGGAATAGGTACGGCCCGAGGGCCATCGAGCTTTCGAAATATCAGGGGCCCGAGGTGGTCCCCATTTATTGTTGCTTGCTTATAGCGGTGACATAATTAGATACATTGTGCCTGAAAAGTTCCTGCTTGGTCTGGGCCACCATGTTAATATACAGGCATATCCCGCTTTGACGCCGACAGGAAATCAGCGACAAACCGAATGTCGGCAACATGGCGCAGTTACAGATGATCAGGTTAAAAAAAGCACGATCTCGTAATTTGCCTGTGGGCCTCTGAATTTTGACATATAGTGGTCTCGCTGGTCCCTGGTCCATGAAAGCTTGATTCAACCCGTGGAGTGTAACACGGTGATTGGAAGAACTCGCTGTCGTTTATGTCATAAAAATAATAGTACTGATGATGATAATGATTAATATCACAATAATAATATATTTATTGATGATGATAATAATAATACCAATGGATTATTTTCAGCGACGTTTGTAAACTCCCAGCATATGGCTCTTCGACACAATGGATCAACCATTGATGCCGACACCTTCATACTTCCAGGATCCTCATTTTACGTGGAGTGTGAGACGGAAAGACAGGGATTTGACGCATTGGCATTAACGTTGCCATCTGTGATAAACTGTGTGGAATGCTATAACGATGGGAGCAAGTTTGTCCGTTCGGGTTGCATAAACTTTACTGATGCTGTGTGCTCTGCTAATACAATGTTGCTTGGTCAATTCATAGTGACAGGACCGCCACAAGGAACCTATGAGTGCTCGCACTACTCGGCCAAAAACGAAACGAACTTGGTTGAGGGGGAGGTCAGTGTGTATAATACGTCAAGCTACTTTTGACTCATATTAAATGCAAAATATATATATACATACATATAAAAATATATATACGTAGTATCATATATATATATAAATATATATATATATATATATATATATATATATACATATATTTATAAATGTATATATATGTATATTTATATATATATTTATATCAATATATATATATATATATATATATATATATATATATATATATATATATATATATATATATATATATATATATATATATATATATGTATGTCTGGGTGTATGTATGGGTGTATGTATGGGTGTATGTAGTATGGCTGCCTGTAGTATGGGTGTATATGTATGTAGTATGGGTGTATATAGTATGGGTGTATGTATGAGTGTATGTATGAGTGTATAATAATGTGCATATCTTTTCGAGTGCAGTTCTAGTTGATATTGCGACAGTTCACGCTCAAGAATATGCTGTCATGGGCGAAGGCTTTAACTTAACTTGCTCGACTAATTTGGGAACACCACGGCCAGGCGTCAAGTGGCTCACGACAATCAATGGGACAGAAATAATTATTGTAGGCGAAACAGCCGACACAGAGGACGAATACAGATATTACAGCACAATCAATTTCATCATTCCTGACGGAAAAGTGGTCATGGACATTAAGTGTTTGGCGCAACAAATTGAATTCGCCGTTGCTGTAACTTCTGATACATTGAACATCCCTATTCATGGTTAGATATATTTGGACGAATAGCAAGCACGCGCTCTCGTTATTTGAGGCTTTGAATCCTTGCATTCCTGTTGCAACAATTAAACTATGCATGTTGTTGCTGTTCAGTAAGAGCAGAGAAACCTTTGTGGGTTAATGAGACTGGTTCAATTTATTTCGAGCCTGAAGTACCATTACGCCTGACCATTTGGTCTAACGAGGCAAGACCGACGGCAAACGCTTCTTGGTTTATTCATGCGAATGACTCAGATGAACCTCTGATTGGTAATCAGTCTTCACGTAAAGAAGGGGAAAAAATATGGCATGACATCGAGTTCATTCCCACAGAAAATCTCCACGGAATGAATGTGTACTGCAGTATCAACCAAGGACCTCCATTGTATGAGCAGAACTCATCATCTAGGGAATTACTAATTGAGACTGACCAAACAACTCAACACAAAGGTAAAAAATTGTCTTCTCATGTGACTGCTCACACTCATTGTACTCATCCCATAGGAATTTAATTCCATCGTCAAAGGCAAAAACATAAACAATGTATAATTTGTTCGAATCTTCCAGTTACAACGATGGAGTCTGAAATGAATCTAGGTATGTTTTGTCAATTAGTATCAAAATGTTGTTCCATTCTATTCCCCGCACTTCCCTTGCAGTGTTATTTGTGACATACTGAAGAGTATTTAGCATGGATCGACATCCTTTATGTTCATTAATTATCGTATTTGACTCTGTGGTTTCTTTTTCAGATCTAGTGTCGAAGAGATAGTAGGTATTGTTGTTTGATGTATATGCGGTTTTATATTACTTGTGGTAATCATCATCCTTATCATATACTATTTGTGTGGTTTTATGACTTGCTGTGTGAAGTCAGCAACGCTGGAAAAGGTGGACGAGGATATTCGTATAGATTGAATATGATGATTGCATGTACAATGTTTAAAATTACATTAACCTTTTCAATTTGCTGACAAATAATTACGCAATTTTGTTCAGTGTTAATTCCTAAATATGTGCTGTGTATCACTGTGCAGTATAAATGTGATCAACTTAAACGCCTAAATACATAATTCACATTTCGCTCTTAATACACCGCAATGCCGTCCAAAACAAACAATCATTTTGATAATAATGAAAAGCAACATTTCTTAAACTCTAGAATAAACGGATTTGCACGACATATGTATTTAATATTTTCAACTACGGAGAAAGGGAACGCATGTATACGGCTACTGTACATTTGGACGGAAAGTTTGGCAACATTTCTTAGAATAAAATGTATACTCAAATGCAGCTTGACAGATAACAATACAGCTTGAGTGCCTATACCACATGCTTAGTCATGTTGGAACGATAGAGTTCTCTTGTGTTGAAATTGCACATATTTTCATGTCTGGGTATTTGGATATATCTCCAACATATCAATTAGGCTCTATCTCTATTTATTGACGCTATGCTTTACAATCTTTCAGTACCATTAAACCTCGTCCATATGTAACCTATTTCATACCATTTCCACGTTTGTTTGGGGGAGGGGGGGTGGGTGGGGGGGGGGGGGGGTGGCAAGCTGACCTTAACCTATAGCCTCCAAGTTTTCCAAATGAAATTTCACCACCATCCTTTTTAGCGTTCAAGCGTTCTTAATACACAAAAGGGCTGCAATGGGATAAACATCGTCGCGATATCTTCTCAAGGATATCAGCTCATGATCACCCCTTACTCAATTAATTGTGGCTTATGAGAGATAACTGCTTGATATATTCCGGATATATTTTGTTAGTAACAATAAAAATTTTACCAGCATTGTTTTATTCCATGTTGAATAATGTCGCTGGCAATTTACTTCAGGCACAATAATTAAGGGTCACATTTTTAGATTAATTCAATATGACCAACGCTAAATAAGATTTGTTCCCAAATGGATTGTGTTGTAGCATAACGCAGTACACCTAAGCCTCCTTTTGGCGAAGATGCACGTCCTGCTATGTTGTGATTGAATGATCAACTTATAAAATTTTGAGCGAATCAAATAATGCGTGCAGTTGTTAAAAACAATTAATATGGTTTTTTGGTAGAAGATCGATTCAATCAATTATTTACACAATTCCTGTTGAAAATGTATCCAACAATCACAACTTAATGTGTGAATGGCGAACGGTTTGTTTGTCACCAAGAGTCACAAGGACCTATTGCTGTTTGTCATTTCTGTGTGCTATAAATTCATCATGCTCAATGTTCTGCATCAGGTTTCACCACGTAACTAGATATTCTCCCAATCCAAAACCACTGCAACATTTGCCTCAATTTACTGGTTTGATTTGTAACCTCGCGAGCTTTCTACTTGTAGCTTAAGCTGGAATTTTGCAGCATATTGATAGACTCGGTGCATTTTCAAGCCTCTTTTTTTCAAAGATCATTTAATCTTGCATCCTCAAGCAGTGTATCATCTCTTCATTTCTCTCATCCTGCTATTAGCAGTGACCTCACTAATTTGTTCATTCATTGATTTCACAGTATGCTGACATGTATGTATGAGTTTGTGCATTGAGGATGTTTAATATCATCCACGCTGATGAAGAAGCATGATGTCTTCTAATGCTTTGTCTTTCCCATGTTGGATCAGCGCATGTTTGTCATTAATGGGTATGTTTTTACGCATTAATTTACCGCTTCATTTGGGTATATTTTGTGATCTCATAATCCGAGATGCTACTATTTTCAAGTACTGTCGGTACGATGCCAGCAATGGTATTCAATTTGCTCTGCTTCAGAATGCGGATCTGATCATGTTTATTTGCGTTGATGGTCATTCGCCGACTTATAGTTTTTCCAGCGATTCAAAGTAGCCCACAAACGCCCCAAGTAAAACCAAACACAGTGGTATTAGAAATGGCAACTTCTGTAGACATTACACTTACGCCACCTGTGCCACGACACATACCAACAATAACTTAAACAGTGTATATTGCATCTACCGAGTTCACTGCCTTTATGTCTTCTACATGACACAATATTTTTCTCTTTCTTGAGGTACTGCTTTTTGAACTGATATGAGTGCCTTGGATTCTCATTGATTGGGGGCAGCCCTGGGTAAATACTTAGTCCGGTTGGTGTCTTCATAACTATATGCTTAAAGTACAAGTTTTCCAGCGTGTTCTTAAACTTATTTGATCGTTCCTTTGTTTGGTTACATTATAACTACCTTGTTGGACACGATTAACAACAATAGTTACACCTAGAAGGGCAGGTCATCCACTCAGACCAGTTGATGGCATTGCAAGTTGTTCATGTCACCCAAAAAGACTTTTCGAGATCAAGTGCCCATATGCACTGAGAAAAAAATCATCGATTGGCAGCCATTGAAAAAGGATGCGTAGAAAATGAAGTTGGGCTTCTTCACCTCAAGCACAACAGTGCTTATTACATTCAAGTGTCGGGGCATTAGGGAATTTATGATGTACAGAATTGTGACTTGGTGTTGCACACCAAAAAGGCTTACACATTATCAGTGTACCCTTTGATGAAGAAATTGCAGAAATCGTATGTAATGTGTCGCATTTCTCTTTCCAGAAATAATCAAGTTGGCACAGCAATAGTGTTATTTTTTTCTGCTTATTAATATTTTGATGTATAGTTTGTTTTAATTGATAATATTTCTTTTCTTGTTCTCCTTCATAATAGCCATAATGTTTATAAATAAATGGTACTCGCTTAAATGCAATGGAAGTGTGTTTATAAATCTTTATTGTAAAATTAGTCAGTGTTTTGTAGAGTTGGCAAGGAACTGTCTTGTTATATTCTGAGGAAAATTCTAAACTGGTCTTCAACAAATAGATATAAACTATTTTTGTGTTAACTGCGGTTAAGAAAAAAAATCATACTTTTAACACAAGCATATATTTGGGTCTTGAGAACCTGTTTATACTTTAAATATGCTTACTTGGTTACACACCAGGTTTTTGCTGCCTTGGCATGGCGGGGATCAATACAGATTCTTCTTTAGGTGCAGGCCTTCGTTTTTGCGCATGAAGCACCGAAGTTCAGATTGGAAAGTAAGAGGTATTGGGTTAGGATGCTCAATTGTTGGACCATATCCCCCGATGAAATGCTTTGTACAGATAAAGGTGCCCTTATTAACCATATCTTGTCCAAAATTCCCGTCCACTAGCCGTCGTGCACGGCTACCCGTCCACATGCCCTGGCTCACTCTCTGCATTTCTTTAGATTGGAGCCTAGCTTTGGAAAAGGAATGTTATACACGCCATTCATTCTTTCACAATCTCTATATGGGCTGTCTGAGTTGCACCTACTCCAGCAGCAATGTTTCGTGGGCATTCTAGTTCGATGTGATCGCAAATTATTCGGCAAAAACAGATTCAAAACATCATTTACGGTACGCTACAAACTGTTCATACAGCGTCGCTAAGGAATAGCTTGTTACGGGTAGCAACAAAACGGGGTACGGGACGAACTACTTCCGGGTCACCGGGAAATGGCCTATTCGCGACGCGTGCTCTCAATCATTTTTTGCGTTTTAATTTGGCTAAGGACCATGTGAGCAGCCACCTGCTTATGACTAACCTACGGCATAGGTTACGCGCACAATTCATTAGTGCCGACGGGCCCTCCTTCAACGAGGCTGAGAGACAGGCGTCGATCTTCGAAAAACGATGGGCAGCAGAAAGTAAGCAGACATGCAACAATGTGATGGCTATCATCTCCAACGCCTGCCAACATGTCCGCTACGATTATACTTGCGGTCGCCATCAATCCAGGAGGCAAGAGCCCACACGTGGTTCGTCCTGGCGCATGTCTACACAACGGCGACGATCGGCTTCGCGGGACTCACATCGCCCCCGTTTTTTCCGGCACAGCAGAACTCGGCGGCAATCAAGTGGTAGAGAGTTCTCTTCAGACCGCACTCACAGCCGCACTTGGTATGACGGACAGTTGAATCAACCTTTGAATCACAAATGGCAGTGATTCAAAGGTTGTAGGTAAACTTAATATTGGTGTCAAAATACAGCAGAACGTATTCCCGACTTTCTTCCATGTCATCAATAAATTGCGACCAAACGAAATACTAGGGGGCGATTTCATGCGGAGGTTTGGGGCCAATGTCAATTTCTATATCATGACCTTTTCACTTAGCCACAACGCTGTTGCTATTGCACTCTATGAACAATGTATTCCCCCAGTACACGAAGTCGCGTGCATTGATCGAATAAAAGACAACCCGCATTCCTTTCCCACTGGCCTATGCGGTGTTATTGACCGTAACCTCGGAACTCAATAGGTTTTTGTCAACGCCAATTAACGCTGAAAAACCATTCACGGCGAACGCAAACGATTCAGCAAGCTAAGGCAATTGCCATCTTTAAACCGATTCTGTCTTCTAACTTGCGAAATGCCGGTAGGCTAATGTCTCTTATGTGAAATCAATTACACCAGGACGAAACCGACAATATTTGCTCGACGCATTCCCTTGACAATACAATAAAGAACTGACAAAACAGTGACAAGGAGAGCAACCAGTCACCTCGCCACAACGATTAAACTTATGTCAACACAAACCCCTAAGAATTGCAATTATCTCGCCCAGCATTAGCAATCTCAAACAGAAGATTGCAAATCTCTTAACCACACAAAATTGTCACCACGAAATCACAATAACCAACAACACATCTGCCCACTTAACACAATAATTGAGGATCAGAACAGAAATTAAAATTTCCCTCACACACAGAGCACAACGAAAAGCTTCTCGGAGACCCACTTTTCAAATGACAACACGCTATACGACACTGACAATTTGACTGTCTATATTGACAACACCCAACTGCCTGACAAACAGATGAAAGCAATTAACGCCATGCTGAAGGCAAATTGACCTGCATTTCTGGACAACTGGGGAAACTTAGACAAAACACACCTGGCCGAATATACGATCAACTTGAAGCCAAACGCTAAGCCACGGAAATGTAAGCCTTATCCCACTAATCCAATTATGAAATGGGAGGTTAACAAACAAATACATGAGCTACTGCGACAAGGAATCATTGAAAAAATCTCATTGCGAATGGCAATCACCTATCGTATTGTTTGCTAAAGGTGCCAAAAGTCCCGAAAACACCTGAACAATCAACCAATGCTCCCAAACAGTACCGCATGTGCATCGATTACCGCTATCTGAATAGTCAAACTGTGCCATCAACACTGGCCATTCCACGCATGGACGTTACTATTGACGAGGTCAGGTTTTTTCTAGGTAGGTGTGTCAAAAGATTGTCAACATTTAATAACCTTCACTACACAATCACGCGGTCAGCATCAAAAGCGAACTCAGATGAGTCAACTGAGCAGATGGCCACCACCAATACATCTGCCAACAACCAACCTCATAACGGTAAGTCTCACGATCATAATGTTCAAAATAGCTCTAGTGATATAGGTTTTAAAACTATAAATATGCTGCAGCACAAAATTGTAGACTTATCTAATGACAATATTCGCAAAGCTCAGGCTAGCTGTACGTTTTGTAACAGTTTGATCGATTGGTTCAAGCCCGGCGATTTCTGTCTCACGCTGGTTGTGCCAGAGAGTCTCCGACACACGGTGTTGTCACACTGTCACAACTGTGTATTTGCGGGTCACGTTGGCATTAATTAAAACAGCGTTTCTCGTGGCCAGGATGTCAGGTAATGCAATGCATAGCCACCAAACGATCACATCGCCGCGAGCGACCAATCATGACGCTTTTTGAACCAGTCACCGAGCTATGGCAAAGAATTTCAATGGACAATTTTGGGCCTATGCCACGAACTGCAAACGGAAATGCATACATTACCGTTGTTGTAGATCATTAATCACGTTTCATAGTGTCCTGGCCTTCAAAAAATCTTGCAGCTAGTACACACGCTAAAGTATTCTATGACAAGGTCATATACCACTAGAATTGTTGACAGATACTGATTTCACAAGCAACCTTTTCAGGGAATTAAATGTACTATATTAAGGCACGCAGAAATTCACGCCCGCTTATAAACCTTCCACTAACGGCAGAACGGAGCGAGTCAGTTACATTTGCAGTGAACACTACAGTAGATTGTACCATTAACATGTCCCCATTTGATCTTTTGTTTGGCATAACCTCAAGACTACCCTTGGACACATATCTCAGATCAGCGGCCAACAGTATTCAAAGCAGAGGCGATCACTTAGACGACATTCTACGAATACAACTGTAGGGTCGTGAAGTTGCATTAAAGGCTGCTGAAAAGAATGAGGCCAAAATAAAAGCTACATGGGATAAGTCAGCAGTTCCAGACCGCATCACATTCGGCTCAAAGATCATACAGCTGAACTCCAAGACCTAACCACAGCACATTTTTTGCAAGGCATGATTGCATTCAACATTTAAAATTGGTGAAACAAAGACCTACAGTGGCATAACTGTGCATCTTTCCATTGTACAAAATCTAATATAATCACCAGTTATATTTCAGGACTCTTTCAGGGCCTACATGCGTCATTTCATTTTTTACGTAACGTTCGCTGAAAATACACGGCCTCCATACCCAACAATCACGAGCGCATTCGGATTTTCGTTGAGGCAAACATTTCCGCATCAGGAGTTCAGTCCCCTGCTTTAATGTTACATTGCTAGTCCTTCTCGAATTAAAAGCCCCGCGTCCCCACTGATTGGCTGACCAGTTCTAACCTACCCTTTTCAGACACACCCACCCCTAGTCAAGCAGTACTGCCTCGCCAGTATTTGCCAATCCGAGACACCCACCCCTTGCACATGTCTGATGGCAATGGGGTTTACAGCAGCCAACCAGTCACCCCAGTAATTAGTCAGTTAATCCCCAGGAACGCGACTTTAAGTAACGTTAGGAGGTGGAGCCTTGTTAATTAGCAATTAATTATGGCAATTTTTCTGAATGATGTAGTCATGCCGCACCTTGTGCTGACCATTTTGCTTAAGTCAACAACGGGGTGGTTCCGAGGGAAGAGGGCCGAATTTTTTTCGGCACACACGGACTTGGTGTTCCACGCACCAACTCCCGCGATAACAGAGCAACTGCCTTCACTTTTCCTCCATTTGCCACGATCATGACAACTAACGCCGTTATCGGAAGATGTACCCAACCTGAACCAGAATATATCTGAGGAATGCGATTCAGCCTTTAAAATCAACGGAAGTTATGGATTCTTACTACGCCACAAAGAAACAGATGAATTGCGGTATTTTCACTTGTCAGTGAACAATAATTGAATGTTACCTACACATCGCGTTGTACGGAATGCGGAAGATTTTGACAGGGCTATGCATGAAATAACAAAAAAAAAGACATCTGAACCTACGCCCAGAACCAACGACCGGATTCGAAAAAGAGTGTGGAGACAGTGACAAATTTGACCGTCTTTGTGAACCCAATCAAAGATCAATTGATCGGCTACCCACCACCTGTTATGCCGGAACATCTGAAAGCAAATGAAGCGATCAACTTGTTCGAGCAAACGGGTAAACCGTATCAAGACCGATTGTGCTTTTTCAGGGCCCTGGCCTTGCACAGAGGCGCTAAGATCACGGGTCTAGAGAAAGCAGCAAAAACATTGTTTAAGTTTGCTTACCGAAAACAAAAGGAAAAAGAATCGCGGGTGTACCTCTTGAAGATGTCGAAAGACTAGCAAAACAATTAAAAGTGAACGTCACGGTGTACACGCTAGACAAGAATTGAGTGTTTCGCTAAGTGATTAAACAGAAGTAACACAAGAAACGATGTAATCATTTGACTACGCCCCAAGATGTACTCCATCCTGATGTCCACCCAGGAGTAAATCAAGAAAGCAAAAAAAAGGCGTAAAAAAGGTGGTGGTAAAGAAGCACCTACGCCACACCCAATACCTTGAGTCGTTGTTCGATCAGAAGCGGTTCCTTCATGGAATGAACATGCTCCAAAGTGACTGCCACACCTTTAATACAAAGCGATGGATATCTCCAGGTGGTATAAACACTCTAGCCTACGGGCATAACCGCACCCAGGCCTGAAACCCAGCGTAGACCATTACCACGTCGCACCCATCCTAAAGTATATCTACACCTTCCACCTCAGACAGGCCACTGATGGGTGATGGTGAACTTCCTGTATTACTGCTGGACACCTCTTTCACCCCGGACCCCACAACCGACACCCCTCCCTCACCCTCCGCAATCAGGAGGTCATCCACCTTCTCACATATGCCGGCTATAGTGAGACTGGGGGTGGCATGAGAGGGTACAGGAGTGGTCTTCCTAGCCTGAAAGGGTTTGGGTGTGGAAGCGGCACCACCCCCATATTGTCCCGGCTTGGTCTTCCTAGCTCGAGAAGGTTTATCTAGCACTCCTTCTTCAGTCATACCAGTCTCAACGTGAGTCGCCATCCGGGCCTTCCTGCCCTCAAGCCTCTTCTTCTTACGAAGGCAGTTGTGGTTAACCCTTTCGTATCCACAATCCATACATAATTTTAGGTTATTTTTAATGCCCTTCTGGCACTTTACACAAAGCCAATTTACGAACCCATGTCTAATCTTAAACCTGTGCATTGCGCAAAAGTCAAACTTACAGGGCCTATCAGAAGAGTCTCACTTTCCGAGTAATATCCAGGGACACTTTCCAGTGGCTTCCATTACTACCTATCTTATCTTTAGTTTAATTGGTAATACCGTCTGGTGGTAGCTGTGTATCTGAAGGCACTACAAGCAACTCCTCCTTTACAAAGTCACGGAGAGGTCCATCCAACAAATAGTACAGGCTCGCCAGATTTAGTGACAGAGCGCCCAATCCGGTAAACATTGAGTCACCACACAGGTCTTGCTCTGCCTCACCAGGCTGGTAGAGGTAGCGAACACCAACATCAGAGGGAAGCTTTTGCTCTTTAACCCCCAGCGGGTGCCCTGGTACGACTGAAGAGGGCTTTTGTGCAACTTGTTTTGCCTTCATAGCATCTTTAGGTTTTTCCCCAGTCAAGCGGGTCACCTCATTATTTATCGTAGAGACTACAGCCTGCAGCCGAGAAATCCACTAAGTCGATCGCTTTCCAGTATCCCTTAACTCTATGGCGTACTGGTGTCCAAAGAGTCGTTCCGCAAGTGTTCGGTTAAAGCGCTCTACTATACCCTGGTCTCGATAGATATCCACACGGCCACGCCTGACTGATACTCCATGTTTTGATAGCAGCTGATTCACTGCTCCCATAAACTCCCGTGCGGGGTCGACCTAAAGTAGTTTAGGCCACCCTAGCAGTCCTCGCTTGTATATCCTCTCGAGTGCACCTGCGACCTCTTTAGTCTCTTTTGTAGTCAATGGCTCGGCTGCCTTGCAGCGCGAGGCCACATCCACCACGGTGAGGGCGTACTTGTAAGTCCGGCGCTTCACAACGTCATGAGGAAGAAATATGAGATCAGCTTGATCACCTCATTAGGGACAGGGACATGTGTTTTGGCACTGGCAGATAGATTTGCCATATAGCTTGCTTTGTTAGCCACCCCCTGGCAACCTCCTCAGAAACCCTTGCTTCCGTTGCCAGCTTCTTGATAGCTGTAATGCCTTTCCAGTAGCCCTTAGGACTATAGTAGATCTTTTGGATGCGCGATCCATACAAATAAAAGTCTCCAAAATGACCTACTTAGCAAGCCTGTATGCAACCAGCCCAGTCGCAGCCATACCCAGTATAATGAACGCCACCTCCCGCCCCTTTTGACCATCTGAGGGATCGTAGAAGACTGAAAGCTGTGGCTCAGAGCCCAGCGGGGCGACGGTCTTAGCCGTTAACATCTGGTACTCCTGTAGAGCCTCGTCAACGTCCTGAAAAGTATGCACGACGTGTCCCTGCCGGCGCAGTTGTTCATTGATAAAGTCTAAACGCTCAGTTCACTTCTTGGCCCACTTCTTGAGCAGACTGAAGTTTCTCAACTGCCAGATCATGACGCTTCCGTTCCGTGTCCACTTGGCTGCTTCGTAATTTAGAGAATAAAAAGTTACTCCCAGAGAATGCAAGGGCGTTAACAAGAGCGCCCCCAAAAAGCAGCGCGACCGTGGCCATTACTTCAGTATATCAACTGGTAAGATTCCTTGTTTAATTAGCATATCCTTTGTGGCCATAGCTAATGATACATCGGCAATAGCCATAGCCAGGTCGCGTGGGGTGAAATCAAGACGTGGCGCCCCACCACCCAGAAGCATCTTAGCAAGCTTGGCATAACCTATTGATATGCCGGAAACAACTGCACCATGATACAGAGCGTTGACGAGCATTTTTCCATCAGTAATTGGTGTTGTCATCTTATTCCATATAAAACGGATCCTTTAAATGAGCGCCTGGAGGCTTTTGTACCACAGCCTGTTTAGGGTGTGAGGCTACCATCTGGTGCCTGCACCAATACAATGCTAGTCCAAACTCCCCAACACCAACGACAACCAAAGGCGCAGCCCATGTTGGCCACGCCCACCTTTCTGGAAGCTTGCTCATTAATATTGGATCGACAGGTTCGTCTATAGAATCTGTAAGTGCGGCCTTAACCTCTCGGAGCTCTCTCAGATGCTGCAGCACCCTTTCGTCCTGCTGCAACCCTTTTAGCGTTTTTGGTCACTGACGTTATCTCCACCGGTGTTGTCTCCTCTTGATTCATGTTAAATTCTTCCATGTTTACTTACTAAACTTATTTGTCCAATTGACGTTATCTCCACTGGTGTTGTCTCTTCTTGATTCATGTTCGTTTCTTCCATGTTTACTTACTAAACTTATTTGTCCAATTGACAGCTCGTAGTTAGCACCGGTTATAGCTGAGTTAAGCACATGCTATAGCGTAGTTAAACATATACTATAGCGAAGAAGTGGTGTCTTCCTCTTCACCGCCCCCTGTTGATTCGGTGCTTGTTTTTCCAAATTGACAGTGCTTAACTGTTGTTAGAGCCGCGGTTAATGGAGCTAAAAACATACCATAGTTATGATATAGCTCACAAGTGGCAGTGCTTAGCGAGTGTCTAACAAACGGGTCAGTCTCGAGGTCTGTAATTAGCTTTGGCTGGTGTTCTGGTGGGATTGGTAGAAACATACAAACAATACCTGAGTATAACTGTAGCAATGATTGACCATGAGTGCCCGTCATGCTAGCACCTAGCCGTGCCTCGTATCTCACATACAGCTTTATGATCTGTTCATCAGACATTGATTCCACACTGGTCAATTGTAAGGCGCTCCGAACCAAGGTACTGACGGGACTGAGGCAGCAGCTGCTATCAAGGCCAATATCATTTCAATCGACGGCATATGCAGTAGGTTGATCAGTCTTCAGTAGCTGTTTTGCGTGCTTGGTCTTTGCTAGTAGTTGGCGTACTTTGTTGGAATTACATCATTTTCACGTAAGGCGTCTTCAAACAAGTCACTGTCCTTGGTGTGAAAGAGCACCATCCAGCAAGTCTGCTCACGTAAGTCCTTCAGCACAGAGATGTACTTTTGGATGAGGACCCAGACACTTTGCTGCGCATGGCGGCTGCTAAAGGCCAGTTCGGA
Organism: Urechis unicinctus; assembly: GCA_034190875.2. NCBI lineage: Eukaryota > Metazoa > Annelida > Polychaeta > Xenopneusta > Urechidae > Urechis > Urechis unicinctus. The sequence continues at coordinate 56,608,249 of CM067347.1, read as the reverse complement.
TAACATGTCTTTCTTCTTTGTTAGGGCCTTTGATGCCGAACAGTCATCAATAATGTACAGGGTAGCCTCGCCCTTGAAGCAGTGGTAGAAAGCCCTCATGTGGTCATAGAGCTGCTCCCTGGGATCAACCACGTAGACCTCTGAATCCTCCCACACCCATGACCGCGACTGATAGGCCTCGTTGAAACGTATGGTAGGGCAGAGGATTTCAATATGCTCGAAGTCGCTGAAGTAAGGCCCTTGGAGGAGGTCGAGGATGAATACCTTTTTACCCACATCCTGTCTGCCCACTAACAATTGCCGAACAGGGACCATCTGGAAATGTAAACTCGGTTTCATCAAAACCTTGTTAGTAGACTGCGCTGACGAACCTGCCATCTCTAATGTTAAGCTGTGCATCCATTACAATATACATATAAACTTTCAATGCACCGGCCACCTCTGCTTTTTTGGTGATCTGTTTGGTGATACCCTCAGACGCATTCTCGACGACCCTGCGACTACCATGCAGCTGGTCGTCATCACTCGTCCTTAAGTCGAGCCACAGAGCATACTTACTGGTTAGGTACTCTCCTAGGGATACGTCCCACAAAGCCAAGTCTTTTACAGCTATTGCTACACTGCCCTTTATACTGCGAGCCGGCACGTTCAGGTTGATGTCCACAGTGTATCTCTTTTATTGTATACAAGCTTTCTGTGACGAAGAACACGGTGATACAGAATCGAGAGCCGACCTGTGTACTGGGTGCGTATCATACAGGTCAACTCTGGTTGGGTAACCATGTCATACTCCAGCGAGATGCCATCAATTTTATAGCTTGCAGCGGTGTCACCTGTTGCGTGAACCACGCGGTTGTAGCCGTTGAACGTGAGCTCGTATTCCAGTCTATCACTAAGCGCACTCTGGTAGAATGGCATGTGGCTCTGGAGGAGTTCAAAATAAAGCGGAATGTAGAACCTGTTACTATACACATCGGCTATGGCCTTGTCCTCTTCCTCGGTCTCGTCCGCGTCTCCTGCCCCCACTCGTATCTTAGTTGTGTTTCTGTCATCTGATGTGTCAATGCCCTGGTACTGGAGGCCCTGTCTTTCCTGTGTGGTCCGCCACAAGTCATGGTAACAGTGGTACACATCGCTGTCATCAATAGACATGACCTCATTGCCAGATATCTTGATTGTCATTTTCTTAACCACGTCGCGACCCAGGTTTTGCACAACGCTTAACATCGGTTGATGTAGCGTGATTGTAAAGGCTAGCCGTGGTGTCCCTGGGACAATGACGTCTTCTGCACCTAGATTGGGGAAGCGGACCAGTAGTTGTTGGTTCTGGTCAATAGTGCTTGGATTGTTTGTAACGACTACAGACTGTCGCACGCCCTTTACCCCGAAGGGGCTCGCATATCCGGCGGTGTGGGTTTAGTTTGCGTTCATAAGTACTCGACATGTTGAATTTATAATAACACCTATATCTTTAACACACAGACATGGAATTTGATAACCCAGCATTTGACGACGGAGTGGAGGAGGATTACGACCCTGGATGAGGATTGGCCCGTAGCTGAGACACTCCCAGCGGCCCCCTTTCTCCCAACTCGGGATGATATAGGAGGGGACCTTGAGATGAATACGTCTGTACCACAGGGAGGGCGATTACTTATAGGCGCTGTCAATGATTACTACGATGCATTGGCTAAAAAAGGTTACACACCGTCTCTCGGCTGCGATTATACAAAGTTTGAACTGGTTAGAGGAGAGTTACGTTTGAAGGACTACCCTAACTTAAGTATTACACATTCTCGTGCTAAGGCCCCGTTTTCACTTCAAACAATAGCTAGCAGACAGGGTGGGGCGGTTAAGGCCGTCCGGGATGGGTTGGGGTTTACTGAGTGGTCCAGAAAAGCAGTGTCACAAAAGGCAGCAAAAGCCCTCCTAGGCGTTGACCAAGTAGCTGCTAAAGCCGCAGAGAATTTAGAAATGAGGGGCCCTGAAGCCATTTCCGGGACAGGGGGTGGCACGGAAGAAACAAGCTTTATAGAGGACGCTCATAACGTCAGATCCTCAGGATCAATATGAAGTGGGTAGACAGGCCCGGTTTTGTACGTTTTATTCCTATTGAATGTAAAGGCTTGTTTATTCATAGTGCTATGTATCACACTCTGTCAAATGTTCAAAGCGGCGACGCTGTGTCCCCGCATAATGCTATTGACAACACTTGGGGCAATCTATGTGTTGGCCTAAGTTCAATCACGTATACTGTGGGCTGGTACAATCTCGAATCAATTCAAAGACCATTCAATGGCAGTCAAGAACTTCAGAAGAGGGAGGATTTGTCCAATTGAAACCTGGTCTCTGGAGTTTCAGCCTTCTTCAGCAGCAGATTACGTCAATAGGTCTTGGTTTAGATGTTGATGCTGTGAATGGGGTTATTACCCTTACAATTCCTGATAATGGGGCTGAGCGCATATCAGACGGTGTGTTAAAATTGTTAGGTCTTGATGGCGGTCGGGGTAGGCAATTAATTCCTTCAGGTATTCACATAAGTGACCGGTCCATCAACTTTAGCATATTTAACACACTTTATTTCCAACTCAAACAAGTCAGCACAACGCACAATATGCTAGATGGTGCGCCCACTACGCTTCTTGAAGTTGTAGGTTTAGAGGGTGGCTCTTTCGGTGATATTATAACCACTTACATCGCTAATCCTGTCTGTAAGCGTGTTACTAGCGGAACAGTGCATGAGTTAAAGGTTCACTTACGTAATAATAAAGGAAGGCTATTGGATAACCACGACTTACCTGTTAGCCTTGTTCTTGAATTTAGAAGATGTCAATAAAAACGAGTATTTATGGACCTAGGCAAAAACCGGCAAGCACTGTTCAAGGCGCCGACCCCTTGGAATATGCCACAAAGACCTATGTATCTATTGGTGACTCACAAAAAATGGATAAATGTGATGGTACTATGACAGAGACCTGAGGCAACACATAAACTCACAAACGAAACCCCTCATTACTATATGGGCAGAAGCAAGTGGCTCCCTTCGGACAGGATATGAGTGGTCGTTTGGCCATGGGGCTAGGGGTCGAGACTCACAAGACTCAAGCTGTGGATATACCATGACATGTGGTGGTAGGATCATTCGTATGGGGTTGTCTTTGGGTGTTGGTGCTGATAGTGGTCCTATAACAGTCCTTCCTCTTATTAATGGAACGAACAAAGTGGTAGGAATAAGTAAGCCTGCTGACCAATGGGCTGTTGTAATATCTTTAGACCGGCTAGAACAGGGCAATGTTATTAACTTTTATACAACCACTCAAAACAGAGGGGTGACTTGGTCTGTAGCATCACTCCTTATTGAGCTTGACTTATAGACTTATGTGCCTATAACGGTAATATGAAAGAACACCCACCCATTACTCCGGATCCACCTGATGAGAATCCAGGCCACTCCTATCGGCTGAATGAGATCACCCTTAAGAGGCAATACCATGAGAAAGAAATTGAAAAATATGGTACTATGTACAAAAAATATAGGTGTGCAGTAAACTCAGTGGACGCAGTAGACACTGCTTTAGTTGCTGTTGGTATGTGTCTTGGCGCAAGTGGTGCGGGTCTGATGTCTACGGTGGTTGCTGCCCCTATTGCCACAGTGTTTGGTACTACTGGAGCCGCTTGTGGGCTACTTGTAATTGCTGGAAAATTCATCAGTCGGCATCTGACCATTAAGCTGAAAAAGCATGACCAGATCCGCATTCTCGCTCAGAGCAAATTGAATACCATTGTTGACATTGTATCAGTGGCGCTTGAAGATGGGTATATCTCAGATGATGAGTTTAAGCTCGTTTCGGTCGAGGTCATGAAATATAGTCAAATTAAGAGTGACATTAAAGTAAAATGTTTCAAAGCGGCAGAATCGGCCCCTAGATCTGCTAAGGGTCGGGCCGAACAGTCCATTTAAAGAGTGGGTGTTGTTGGATATATAGAGGCGGCGATAAAATCTTTCTGCAACGATCATACCGGAGTCAAACAAAATACGGATCAGTGGGAGACCACGAGGAAGGGTAACGTTGGAGGAAGCGACTACTCTGCTATCATAGTGCAAAACTACTTCAACAGCTATAGCAAGAAGCTGACGGAAATAACTAGAAACATGGGTGTTCG